>VZRI01004203.1:266795-277328 GCA_013397515.1 Upupa epops | reverse complement strand
TGATCCTGCTGTGGCAGGGGGATTGAACCAGATGATCTTTCAAGGTCCCTTCTGGTCCTTAATGATTCTATGATTCTAAATAAAACCAAGCAAGCAAGCGTTTTCCAGTTCTGGAAAGTCTATGAATTTAAAGTCTATTTGAGAATTAAACAAAGCAAAGCAGACAACAAAAAAAAAAACCCCAAACCCAACAAAACTAAAACCTACTCACAAATCAAGTGGGGAAGTAATCCAATCCAACACTGCATAATTTAGAACCTGCATTTGCAGTTCTATCTTCATTTCTCATCAACCTTAAACAGTGCAAACACATTCTTTGGAGAAAGTTTGAGGGAAGTATCCGTAAAATAAAATTGCAGTGTTACTCTCTAGACATTCGCTATTCACTGGTCCAAGCCTATAGACGCCACCTTATCTAAAGTCATTAATAACCCCTGTGTTGACACCAAGATAGATAAATAATGTTAGAGACTCCTGTGCCAGCCTGTGCCATTTCCATCCACAAGCAGGCAATGCAGCCTGGAAGATGCTGTGGGATTCAGATCTTGCAGCTGACTGGTTGGACCATGCTGCTTTATCAGGCTGCACAGTTATCTGCTGGTGATTACTGAAAGGCCATGGAATGTCTAGGTTGCTTTCCCAGCTGTATCCCAACAGTTATGTGCTTTGCAGGACAAGCCCAACTTTCCCCGGAGGGCTAAGCTTCCACCTTGATTTTAAAGCAGTTGCACATTTAAATAGGGAAAAAACTGCAATCATAGAATCATTAGGGACACGAAGGGATCTCAAAAGATCATCCAGTCCAATCCCCTGCCACAGCAGGATCACCTAGACCGAGTCGCACAGGAACAGATCCAGGTGAGTCTTGAACATCTCCAGAGAAGGAGACTCTACAACCCCCCTGGGCAGCCTGGTCCAGTGCTCTGTTACCTTCACTGTGAAGAAGTTCCTGCTGATATTTATATGGAACTTCTCATGTTCCAGCTTGCACCATTGCCCCTTGTCCTACCACTAGATGAGCAATCAAACCACAATCTCTTTTCTGTAGCTGTGAAAATGTATGGCTGTCTTTTCCCCGTGTTATTCTGGACTCTCCTGAATCTAGCTCTGAAAATGTAAAGCCATCTGGTAGCAGCCACCTCTTGACCACACACCTGTGCTTGAGCTGAAGTGAGGAAAAGTTCAATAAGGAGTGTTCCAGAGGTGCCAGAACATCTCATTTATTCCAGAAATATCACAGAGATTTAACATCTGCCCCTCAACTGGTTTGTGCTCTGCTCAAAACATCAGATTAGAAACACAAAGCAATTTCTGGAGAACACGAAGCCCTTGCTCCCGAGCGCTCAGCAAATGTTTCCATGAGTCTCTGTTGATCCTGGAGCTGCAAAGCTGTATTGATTCAGGACGCAAACGGGCCTTTGGCCGGGCACCATGGCTTTCCACTGCTATCTCCTCACCAGCGAGCCAAAGCAAACTGAACTAACAGTGAAAAAGCACCATTTAGAGCAGGCAGACAACACTGAACTTGGTAACATCTGCAGGGACCATCCCATCAAGAGCAGGAAGGGAACGCTGACAGGATAGCATCTCTGATTATTTCCTTATCTTCTTTTAAATTCAAGAAACAACAAAGCAGGACAGACAGAGAAGGATCTGACAATATGGGGTAAATCAGTCAGAATTATTTTGTGTACAACAGCATCACTGCACTGCTGCCCCTTGACTCACTTCAGTTGCTGCTGCAGGGACACATGTTCCTGCAAGCACTCCAAAATATGGGATGTCCCCTATGCTTCAATCTTACTACACTAGAAGTGTCTGCCATAATCCAAGCCTGGCCTTACACCATTAATTTTAGCTTAAATCTTTCCCCAGTGCAGTGGCCTGCACTGAGACTACAGGGAAAGTCTTATGAAGAGAGCCTGAGGGAGCTGGGGTTGTTTAGCTTGGAGAAGAGGAGACTCAGGGGGGACCTTATCATGCTCTGTAACTACCTGAAGGGAAGCTGGGGACAGGTGGGGGTCAGGCTCCTCTCCCAAGCAGCCAGTGCCAGGACAAGAGGGCAGGTCCTGAAGCTGCCAGGGGAGGGTCAGGTTGGCTGTTAGGAAGCCTTTCCTCATGGAAAGGGGGATCAGAGCCTGGACTGGACTCACCAGGGCAGTGGTGGAGTCCCTGTGTGGAGGTGTGTAAGGACAGACTGGATGTGGTACCTCATGCTCTGGTCTGGCTGATGTGGTGATGTTAGGTGGTGGGCTGAGCTGGATGAGCACAGAGGTCTTTTCCAGCCTCAATGATTCTGTGATGTTCCTCCAACTCAATGCTCAGCCAACAGCTCTAAGAATGTGATGTGGTTAACTGATCATATGAATTAAAAATACACTCCAAATAATCTGCATGTAATCATTACTGACCCCCATGGCATTGCCTGCTCCACCTGTTTTCTCACCTCCACTATCACCAGTAAGTCTTTGCATTGAGCCAAATGGCAACACACAGAAGCTGAGCAAAACCCCAGGCATTTTTTCTGAGAGCAGGAGTAGAAATGTAAAACCTCTGCAATAATTCGAGTTAATTATTTTCTTCAGTGTTTGTAGTTAGTAACTGTGCAGACAGCATTCAACAGCTGGCACAACATGATGTAGGATTTTCAGGCACGAGACAGTTTGCTCCTAAACCCCTCATCTGTTCAGTAAGACATCAAAATGAAGCAATGCAACCTTTCTCTAGAAGCTTTTGTCAGCCACAATTTGATGCCCTCTCTCTTTAAAATCCACGGGCACTTCACTCTACCTGGTAGCGATAATGCATCGCCTGTCAGCCTTCACTAGACCCACATTTCTTAATTACAGAGTGAGTGCCCGGCGTGGCAGGGAAGAGCACCGAGGACACTCATCTGAACATTAACAAATGTAATCCTTTTGACTGAAGATCCCCGTCAAATTGGTGAGCTGCACTCCAAAGCCTTCGCTTACTCCTTCCTTTCCCTTCTTCTGTTCATGAGAATGAACTTTAGTTCAACCTTGATTTTCATAACCTTCCGTAACTTGCTCCAAAAGAACTGTTATCCAAAAACAGTATCTGTGTTTTGAAGGTTATACAATGCCACAAGTGATTGGAACAGATGAGAAACCCTGTCTGTTGACCGAGGGCAGGACGTGAAATGAATCCTAACTATCTGTGACCTGTTCATCAGCACTGAACATCCTTCAGTGTAAAGGATGGAAGATCTGGTGTGGGAGAAGCTTAAGCCAAGACTACTTCACACTCAATAGCTCACTGTAGTCCAATTAAGTTTGATAATGCTCCACCATCCTATCTGAGCACAAAGCCCCTTACCACCACTGATCAAGGCAGTAACTACGCTGTGGTAACTCTTTGAGACTGGTTCTAGAACTGTGACCCTGCTGGGCTGGCTCAAGTAGAAAGGAACAAAAGACAGACTCACACCAAGTAAGTTATCACCCAACTGCTCTAATTCCTCTTCTGCATCTGTGGAAAGCAGTGCCCTTGTAATCACTCAGTAATATGAAGTGGGGTTCAGCCAAGCTACAGCACTTAACTCATTAGTGCTTTAAAGATAGTCTGAGATCCTGGAACAGGGAATTTCTGAGAGGATGAGATTAAAGGGGAAGCTTCAAGACTCAAAACACAATAGATGCCATTTGCTTCCACACAGATCTACTCGGGAAGCAGTTCAGTACTTCCATGGCTTACAGACTCTCTTGTTTTCCAAAGCCATTAGGGCCTTAGAAATCCCATAGTGGTTACTTGGCGTGGAGTGGAGAACCACCACGCTAGAAAAACATTCCACTGGCCAAGATGAGGTAGGGGAGGCTCCTCTTTAGTGGGGCTGATGATCAGCTCTCTTAAGGAGGGGCTTTTACTTCATTATTCAAAACCACTTCCTTGAGGGATAACGAGAAAGCTTAGCAGCCCAGTGAAAAAGCAGAACACACAGAGTAGGCAACATCAGATCAGAGGGAAGATTCCAGTCTGGGTTTCAGAGACCACATGGAAGAGATGTGGAAAAAGATGGTTTGGATGCTTTAAAAGGGCTTACACAGAGGAACTTACACATTTTTCTTTTAACTTCATTACACAGAAAAAGAAGGATGGGCTCTTATTTATGGGGTTGTTGACAGGATTCTGCATCACAGTCAGACCTACCCTCCCAGCATCACCTGGTGAGAGTGAATTTAAGGAGTTCATTGAAATTGGTACCCGCAACAACATCAGACCCCAATAAAGATCAAAAAGGCCATGTTCTGTTCTTTAACTCCGACTGCTTAGTTAATAAAATTAGATTGGATTTATCCACTCACTGAAAAAAAGTTGTGTGCAGGACACAAACAGCTACTAAACCTACAGCAACCTGTGAGATACAGACCGAGATATCAGGGTTTGGAACAGATCTCCATAGGTCATCGAGTCCAACCCCCTTGCTCGAGCAGGACCACTGATGTGCTCAAAGATTAGAATAAAACCCAAACCAATCAATCAATCTCTTTAATTTCCTAATTCAGTAAGGTTTTTCTTCCAATGGAGAAATCTCCCTTCAGGGATTTATACAGCATGAAAAGGGCACCCCTGAGTCTCCTCTTCTCTAAGCTAAATAACCCCAGCTCCTTCAGCCTCTCCTCATCAGATTTTCCCTCCAGTCCCTTCCCCAGCCTCATTGCTCCTCTGGAACTGCTCCAGTCCTTCAATCTCTTTCTTGAAGTGAGGGGCTCAGAACTGTCCCCAGCACTCAAGGGGAGGCCTCCCCAGTGCCCAGTACAGGGGGAGAATGACATCCCTCGTCCTGCTGGCCGCACTAGTGCTGATCCCAACCAGGATGCCATTGGCCTTCTGGGACACCCTGCTGGCTCCTGTTCAACTGGCTGTCACCCAGTGCTGCCAGGCTGCTCTGCAGCCACTCATCCCCCCAGTCTGGAGCTCTGCTGTGGGGTGCTTTTGCATCAGGACACGTATCCCAACCTCTTTGTTTCCAGTTATGAGGTAAAGAATCACAACCTTTAAATTCAACACGCAGCTCCTCATGCGTGTTTTACGCAGTCTCCTTGCAACTCAACTCTGAAATTTCACAGTAATTCACTCAAGTCTTTAAGGTTTCACCTTTCTTTTTCATGCCATGCCTCAGCACTTTGAGTCAGCTCATTCACCATCAACTAATTACCTCCAGAACTCGCAAAGAGCTTTCCCAAGGAGGCCCTTCGAGAACCAGCACAGCCGTGCGAGCCGCAGCAGTGCGGAGTTACAGGGAATGCGCTGATTAACGAAGCACTAGATGGCACCCTCGTATTCAGCTCTTAACAGGTCTCAACAACCCTTTGCTCACCCAGATTTGAAAACCACGAAGGCACCTGAATTTCAATCAGGTCAAGGAGGATGACTTTTAATTCTCTACGTGGGAAGGTACCTTAGGAAATAACATCTCACATAGCGGTGCCAGACTGCCAATGTTAAAACAGATTAGTCCTGATTCTTCTTAAGCGAATGTTAGTTCTTCTAAGTAATACTACAAGTAAGTTAGTAATTCCAGTACTACAACAGATTAGAGGAGGCTTTTACAGTAAAGAAAAGCATTACACTGACATGATTTTATTCCTTCTTGCCATTAGACAGTCCACACAGAGTTGTAGCCAGCTCCTGGAAACCCACCCGAGTGCCTCTGCAAAGCCTGGACAAGTCAGAGTTGATGACATGCGAAGATTTCATGTCCTGAAACAAGGTCTTTGTGTGTTTTGCCAAGTGAACTGGCGCACACCCATTTCCAGTGCTCTTTGGGTGCAAGGAGGCAGCGCTATCTCCAGAGAGCACACAGATAAGAGAATTCTCTTGGAGCAATTAAATGATATGGTCAAACCACAAAGGAAATCCATGTTGGCGGAGTGAGGAAACTCAGCCATCCCAGGTCAGTGTTTTACCCAGGAGTCAGGCTTCTTCCCTCTTGCTCCCAGCAACTCTTGGACTTGCTTAAAGTGCACGTCACAACTGGCAGCAGGCAAATTCCAGCCAGGAATCAGAGAATCACAGGATGTGAAATAAGGTACCTGGCTGGGAAGAGGATGGACCATAACATCCTCTTCAGAGCTGTCATAGTCAAAACGATAATTCTTCTGAAGCCAAGACCAAACAGGATGCTCTAGGTGGCCTCAAATACTGCCAGGAAATGCTATTACAGTGGAGAAAGAGTGGCAGCAACTCCCTGGAAGTGTTCAAGGCCAGATTAGATGGGGCCTTGAGCACCCTGGTCTAACAGGGGTGTCCCTGCTCATGGCAGGGAGGTTGGAACTAGATGATCTGTAAGGTCCCTTCCAACCACTCTAGGAATATCTGAAAAAGAACCCAAGATGAGCACAGAACTCTCGGTACTTTCTAGATGTCCAAAAGAAACGACAGACACCACGGCAAGCGAGTAGTTGGTAGTGTTACAGAAAACAAGAGTAGTAGATAAAGAATGGTTCTAGCAGCAGAGAAATTGGAAGGAAAAATCAAATCACACAAGCAACAACAGATGTGCTGTGGTATTGTTTAATGTAATAAAGAACAGAGAGACCTAGGCCCTGCTAAAGTTTAGATTTGATGATTGAAAGTGATTTTGCGCTAACCACCAAAGTTACACCAGAGTACATGAGGTCAGAATTGGACCCAAAGAACCTAATCTCTCACCATATCAACAAGTTAGCAGGTGGTCAAGACACTCCAGCTGGAGAACGGGCTCAAGTTTTCAGTGAGCTAATACTCGCTAATCTTTCACTTCTGCAGACCTGGATTCAAAACTTAAGATCATGAACTAAAATTAGTCGGCTGGTTTCATTCTAGTCCCCATTTGTGCAGAGCTGAAACCACCATAAGGAGTGTCATGGGCTGGCAATCTCTCTAGGATGGGCCCAGTTCTGGAACAGCAGGAAATGTTGTAAGTTCAGACTGAAGCACATTGGCACAGCTGTGCACGGAATTTTATCCTCTCTGCCCACACTGTGCCTGCCAAAGCCAAATGTGGGGTTGTTTTCTTTTTAATCCTCGACTTCTGCAAGTGCCACAGTCGTGCTGAAAAAACAGAGAGAAGGGAAAGACAAGAAATATGAACTGAATCATTGCAGTCACTGGAACCAGTGCCGCTGATTCACCCCCTGTATAGCTGCAGAGAAGAGAGCAGGTACTGCAGAGGAGACACGCTTGTGCAGTTCAGCTACAGTTGGTTTAGTTTGGGGGTTGGTTTTTTATTGTTGAGGGGTTTTATGATGGTGGGTTTTTGCTTTAATATAGCATGCAGCTGCTTTTTGTCCATCATAATGGTGCACACTGCTAACCTGGGCCTATAATCACAGAATCATTGAGGCTGGAAAAGCCCTCTGAGCTCAGCCAGCCCAGCCCCTAACATCACCACATCAGCCAGACCCAGGGCACTTAGGGCAACAACCAAGCTGTCCTTCAACACCTCCAGACACAGGGACTCCCCCACTGCCCTGGACAGTCCATTTCAGTGTCTGATCACTTCTTCCCTGAGGAAGAGCTTCCTAACATCCAACCTAACCCTCCCCTGATGCAGCTTTAGGCCCTGCCTTCTCATCCTATCACTTCTTGCCTGGGAGAAGAGCCCGACCTCCACCTGTCTATAACTTCCCTTCAGGAGTACACAGCATGATAAGGTCCTCCCTGAGTCTCTTCTCCTCCAGGCTCACACCTCCAGCTCCCTTAGCCTCTCCTCATCAGCCTTGCCCTCCAGTCACTTACCCAGCCTCACTGCTCCTCTGGACCCACTCCAGCCCCTCAGTCTCTTTCTTGAAGTGAGAACTGCCCTCAGTACTCAAGGGGAGGCCTCCCCAGTGCAGGGGGAGAATGAAGTTTGAACTGGACCAAGACAAAGCACGTATAAACCGAAAGATCCTCTAGAGAAGTGTCTATCCAAGCTTAGCTGAGTAAAGAAGCAAGCTGGAAACAGGCTTGAATTGATTAACACAGCCCGTTCCTAGCTGCCCATGACAGTTCACTGGACAAACTCCAGCTGCATAAATCAAAGACAATCAGCCACGTGTCAATGAGGAGATAATCACATCCAACTCCTAGGTCCGATACGGCGCTGTGCGTTAATGCAGGCTGTCACATTTAATAGCCAGAAGGTAAAAGCAGGGCTCCTGAACTATGCCCTACCCCTCTAAACCATTTAGTACTGCAACAGGTTCTCCACAACTGAAATTTCTCTCATGCATAATAAAATCTCCAGCCAAAACAGGCAGTGAAAAATAAGGTCTTTGGTAACACATCAGGTAATATAAACACGAGCCGTTACCAGATCTTTAAGATAACACTAAAACAACACACAAGATTGAGTTAAAAGGAAATAAGAAGGAATTAACAGATATAAGGACTTAATGAATTGTTCTGTTGGACAATTATCAGCCATAAATAACACGGCTCCACTACCTCACGGAATAAAAAGCGACTTAGCTGACTGGAATTCAATAAAGCAGGACCGTGGCGTTTGCCAGCAAAAATACAAAAGCCAGATAACAGTAGCAGCAGCAGTTGTCGTTAATCCTAGGAAACCGTTTCTCTCCTTTGGCCAAAGCAGCCATTCTCCTGGCGAGCAGTTCTCCTTCCGAGGCCAAGGTGGTGCTCAAATATAGTGAGTCACAACCCCCTTTCTCCAAAGTTACCTGCTTCAGCTCTACACACCCCTGCCAGGGCATTCGAAGTAGGGAAGAATCAAAACAATTTGCTTTCCCAAGGAGGACTTGGATCTGATGGTGTTCACACACACACACATCAAAACATGCTCAGTCAAAGCTAGAGAGTAAAAACGATGTGCTCCATGAGTAAAGTAGAAAATTAATCTATCAATAAGATAGTAAAGGTCTATGTTCCTCACCTGGATTATATTTTGAGAATAGCTTCTATTTCAGAGTAACATGACAACCTCTCCAGCTAGGTTTTGGGTCCTGACTCACAGGCTTATGGCCTGTTTAGCTTAGAATGGTTCAGGTTGAAAGGGACATCAGAGATCATCCAGAGCCAACGCTCTGCCATGGGCAGTGACACCTCTCATCAGAGCAGGTTGCACAGAGCCCCATCCAGCCTGGTCCTGGACACTGTCAGGGATAATGGAGCAGTCACAACCTCCCTGTACAACCTGCTCCAGGGCCCCAGCACCCTCAAAGGGAGGGATTTCTTACTAAAATCTAATCTTAATCTCCCCTCTTGTAGCTTGAAACCATCTCCCTTGTCCTCTCACTAGTGTTTGCTTCAGTTTCTAAGACTCCAGAAAACAGGGTTCAAACACCAGATGCTTCCTCCCATTCACATATTAATGCACTGAGTAGTCCTTACTAACAGGGAGGAGTTGCCTGGCTGTTGTTGTCTTGTGGGCTCCACACCACTGGAAATTTACTTCTTGGGAAAAGGAAAGCCTGCAGTAGGTGTCCTGGACTGAAGGGCTGAAAGAGAGCAGCTCTGTTCTATAGGAAAAGGAACAAACACCAAACAGAAACTGGCCTCAGAGTTGTCATCTTTAAGACAGCCATGAGCATCTTGCTCCCTCTGTTCTCATTTAATCTTCTTCCTTAAGTCAATCTCCTAGTAACTCTGGAAATGTTTTCTGTGGACTGAGCCAGTTGGGCAGTGGAGCAGGATGTGCTGGGGCTCTAAGCGAGCACAGGTACTGCCTTGGCTCTCAGAAGCGTTTCCGAGAGACAAGCCAAGAGATTCTTGGGGGTTTGGTGAACTTGACATTATGAAAATGGACAAGTCCCTTCTGGAAAGTTCAGGTTTTCTTTCGGGTCCAGAGGAGGGCCATGAGGATGAACGAGGGGCTGGAGCACCTCTGCTACAAGGACAGGCTGAGGACGCTGGGACTGTTCACTCTAGAGAAGGCTTCAGGGTGAGCTTACAGCAGCCTTCCGATACTCGAAGGGAAACTATGGGAAGGTTGGAGAGGGACATTTTACAAGAGTGTTCAGTGATAGGATAAGGGGAAACAGCTTTAAACTGAAGGGGAATGGGTTTCGACTGGAACTGAGGAAGTTGCTCTTCAGTAGGAGTGTGGTGAGACTCTGGAATAGGTTACCCAGAGAGACTGTGACTGCCCTCACCCCCTGGGGATGCTCAAGGCCAGGTTGGATGAGGTTTTAAGCCACCCGGGTCTAGTCAAGAGGCAGTCCTGCTCATGGTAGGGAGGTTGGATTAGATGATCTCTGTGGTCCCGTTCAATCCGAGCCATTCTAGGATTCTTATCCCGGTGCAATACATGAATGCATAAACGTGACAGACACCAAGGAGTCCCACTGATACTCTGGTTACACCATGCAACAAAAAACCCTACAGAGTTCTCTACAAAAAGCCCCAAATACACAAACAAAGGGGAAAAAAAATCAGAGAGTTTAAAAGACACTCTTCTATTTGACAGGGGAGGAAACCCTTCCTGGTAACAGCTCTCTTCTCAGTCACCTCTGTGCATACAGATGATTAGGGGTTGAAAGGGACCTCCAGAGGTCATCGAGTGCAACCCCCCCCCCGCCCCCCCCGGCCCAA
>VZRI01004203.1:231163-257463 GCA_013397515.1 Upupa epops | reverse complement strand
TCTCCTCCAGGCTGAACAGCCCCAACTATCTCAGCCTGTCCCCATAGGAGAGGTGCTCCAGCCCTCCACTCGTCCTCATGGCCCTCCTCTGGACACGTTCCTACAGCTCCATCTCCTTCCTGTGCTGGGGGCTCCAGAACTGGATGCAGGACTGCAGATGGGGTCTCATGAGAGCAGAATAGAGGAGGAGGATTCCCTCCCTCACCCTACCAGTCATGCTTCTCTTGATGCAGCCCAGGATGCTGTTGGCTGTCTGGGCTGCAAGTGAACATTGTCAGCTCATGCTGAGTTTTTTGTCAACCAGTACCCCCAAGTCCTTCTCAAGGCTGTTCTCAATCTGTTCCCCATCCAACCTGTCTTTGTGCCTGGAGTTGCCTCGACCCAGGTCACTCTGGACATCATCCCTTTCAGCGTGTCCACAACACAGTTCAGTGCCATCAGCAAACTTGCTGAGGGAGCACTCAATTCCACTGCCCATATTGCTGACAGAGATGTTAGACAGCACTGCTCCCAGTCTGACCCCTGAGGGACGCCACTCGTCACTGCTCTCTCTCCATAAAAGGCTGATACCATAGATCTGGCCTCTGGCTTTCTTGTGACAAGAGTTAAGAGCATGAATTCACATCCTAGTCCAACAGACTGATCCCAGTAGGGCTCAGTGAAGTGAATGAAGTCTTACAGAGTTATAAACTGAATTCTTATTCATTCCATTAGCTCAGCAATTTCAGCCACCAGAAGACCAAGTCACATTAAGAGCATTCACACAACAGAAGGTATTTTTCAAATACAGAGGGGAAATAAACGCAGAGAGACTGGGAGACTTGATTCAGTTCTGTACACGATATAATATTTAGTAGAATCAGTTACTTCTGAAGCTAAAACAACATCCTTGCACGTACAGAGGCTTTCCTTGCAGATCATAGTCCTTGCTCTTAAAAGGGCATCGCAGCAAGGCAAGATTAAAGACCACCTTTATACAGCACTGTTTTGTGGTATTAACTGTAGAAAAGAGGACTCTTCCCTTCAATACTTGTCAAGCTGTAAGAACTTCAGCGCTGAACGCTCAGGTTACACATAATCCTCCAGCTGCGAGGCGACAATTAGCACCAAAATCTCCAGCAAAGCTTTCAGCTCTCAACAGGTGCCTTCACCATTGTGCTCGGGTTTAAATCAAACTCTGGCAGAGGGAACGTCCCACCTCCTGCCACCACCACCACCTCCCCCCCGCACCTTTGAAACAACTCTGATTACAGCCCCTATCAGAGAGGCTCCACTCTCATTTTCTCCCAAAAAAGACCAAACATGACTTTCACTCTTTTGTTTGAGGGGTTGTTTTATTCTGTTATCTTTCTTCATCTGTCTGACTGAGAGATCTGAAGGCAGGAAGCAGAATTTCTTGTGTATTAGGAATCTACTGCTTCTCTCCTGACTGGTGAAAACAGGAGCAAATCCTTTGAGAGCCAGGTAATTATACTGGCAAAAATCAAAGAGTCTTCTCTTTTCTTCAGGCAGTTTCAGAAATGACAGAGGAGAAAGCCCTCGCAAACAGAGCAGTCTGTAGCGCTGCTATTGTATCTGTATTAAAGAGGGAGTTAGAGGGCTGAATCGCTCCGTAGTGTCCTATCATCCCAAAATTTCCTTCCCTATCAAACCACATAAATAGTCTTTGGATTAAAACTCCCCTTGCTAGCCAGTCGAGCTTATCTGAACCAGTAACAAACACATTTTGGCAAAAGAAGTCATTTAGAAGGTTGCGATACTGAGGGGAGGCTGACAGCTGAGTGAATGAATCATTTACAACGAAGAAAAAGAAAACGCTCGAGAGGTATCAAAAGCTGCAGTAAAACACGATGGCACTTGGAAGGAAAAAAAAGTCTCGATGTTTGATCTGACTGCTTTCCATATGGAGACAAGATTGATAATACAATCCAGATACCGCCTTGGTGCAGTTCGGTTTATAAAGGCGAGTTCCCACAACACGATGAGAAAAGGGCCAGTAGATTAACGGTGCGTGATTTCCAGTTCTGCTTTCTGCTCTGCATCTTGCGAGGTCCTGTGGCCGATGCCTTGCTGGGCCACGCTCCTGCCTACTGCTCCTCCTAGGGTTTTTTGCTGCTTTCACATCACTTCATAGCCTCCCACAAGAACTCAATGCTGTAGCCATGCATGGCCCATCACATCCACATAGGAACATATTCATGGAACTGCTGCAAATCCAGTTCTCACACCTCTGATTAGGAGTAATTATAACATGCAGTTGAACTGAGTATCAGAATCAAACCTATTAAAGAGATTAAACATCTCTAATTTTCATTTGAGATGACACAAACAAAAGCAGCATCAACCCTTCAAACTGAACAATTTATTTGTCTTAGTGCATCTTGACCTCACTCATGTCTATAAATCTGTGAGGGGTGGGTGTCAGGAGGATGGAGCCAGGCTCTGTTCAAGGTCATCTGGGGATAGGGCAAGGGGCACTGGGTGCCAGCTGGAACAGAGGAGGTTCCCTCTCCATCTCCGCAGGACCTTCTTCCCAGGGAGGGTCCTGGAGCACTGGACCAGGCTGCCCAGGGGGCTGTGGAGTCTCCTTCTCTGGAGATGTTCCAGCCCCGCCTGGCTGTGTTCCTGTGCCACTTGGTCCGGGTGATCCTGCTGTGGCAGGGGGATTGGACTGGATGATCTTTTGAGGTTCCTTCTAATCCCTAATGATTCTACCACATGGATGAGGAATGGATGGAGTCTTCTGTTTTGAGAACAACCATAGAACTTTTTTGCCACTTCATGTTTTTTGAAGCTAATAAATTCAGTGAATCTGATCTCCTAGAGCACCCTGAGATTTACACAAAGCAACAAACTTGCACAGGAAAGAAAGAGAGGTCGTTTGAGTCTGTTCAGGTCTTCATCACAAACCTAGGAAGGTTTTTTTTTGAAGAGTTCTAATTTTGGTGCTTGCTTGACGTTGCAGTTGCTACTAAGCTATATATTTGCTTAGAAAGTGTTCCTATGCAGTGTTATTTCATCTGAGGGGTTTATTTATATAAAATTTGAGCCATTTGAGAAGGGCATTGAGGTGCTGGAGTGGGTCCAAAGAAGGGCAGTGAGCCTGGGGAGAGGGCTGACAAACAGGCCCCATGCAGAACAGCTGAGGGAACTGGGGTTATTTAATCTAGAGAAGATGAGGCTAAGAGGAGACTTCATTGCTCTCTACAGCTATCTGTCATGAGGTTGTAGCAAGGCTGCTGCTGGTCTCTTTTCCCAAATTCCTAATGGCAGGATGAAGGGAAACAGCTTCAAGCTGCATCAAGAGAGGGTTAGACTGGATTTTACGAAAAAGTTCTTTCCTGAGAGAGTGGTTAGGCACCAGAAAAGGCTGCCCAGGGAGGGGGTGGAGTCCCCAATCCCTTGAGGGGTTTAAAAACTGAGTAGTTAGAGCACCTGAAGCCATGGTCTAGGGGTTGGGGAGCTGTTGGGATAAGAGCTGGGCTTGATGATCCTGGAGGTCCTTTCCAGCCATGAGGATTCCATAATTCTAAGTCTTCACCTAAGTGCTCCCAGACCACTTCCCCATAGGAAAAGTCCAGAGACAGGATTTTGACTGCCAGCCACCCTACATTTCATTCCAGCTACAAAGATTAGCGAGCACCCTGAAGCCATCAGTATGTTCTGTCTCTCACTTGAAAACACTATGTCTTTTTCTTAGGTATTCACATGACTGCTGCAAACACTCTGTACAGAACGACTGAGCTTCACGCTACTCATTTGTTATCAACAGCTTAGGACTCACCAGGAGCCTTAAGTATGAGCCAAGATGTAATTGTCCTAGTTTTTCAGTAGTTGTAGTAAAAAGACAGAGCCCTGACCCAAATTATTTACAATCTAAACAAGATTGAAAATAACAAGGAAACCCTGACCTTGAGCTGTTTTGCTGAAGAGAGAGGCTAAGTGATGGATGCAGCCCAGTGTGGGATAATCCTGAAGTCAGAGAACATATGCTTTGAGTTTAATCCAACTGCAGAGCTCTGGCAAACACTCTTCATTTATAGAAGCAAATACATCCACTTCAGGTTTTTAGCAGCTGTGCTGCCCTTTAAATTTGCAAATCCTGAAGTGAACACTTGTACCCCTCACACTTACCTTGAAACACAGATCACTTAGAACACTCCAGCCTCTCTAGCTGAAGCCAGCTCTTGCCTACTGGAATTTTCTTTGGGATATACTGTTATTTTCCACTCATTCTGCCCATTTTATTCTTAATCAAACACACATTGAAGTGTCTTCCCAGGAAGGCTGCGCCATACCAGCAGGAACCAAGAGTCTCCATTTTAGCTGGCAAGCTTCTCCCTAGGAATCCCAAATTATTCCAACTCCAGAAGCCTCTTCTCATTCTCATCCCAGACCCACCAGCAATCCCAGCTCTGCTCTGATACCTCCGTACACTTGAGCATTAACTCCACTCAATGCACTAAAACTGAGTGCCACCAGCAACAGTAAAAGCTCACCAGTGAATTCACTTTTCCTTCCAACCCTCACTTCAGGTCACTGCTCCAGCACAGCCACTGCACAGAGTTCAGCAGGAGGCAACAGGCTACCTCTCCCCACCCAAACTACATCAGGCCTTCACACCAGCAAAGCTTTTTGCCACCAGGTTTTATACATTTGCCCCTAATGCTGGCTCATGCCTTCTTACAGAGAACAGACCTTTTCATGTGGGAGACAGGCACAAGGTCCCCAAAGGTAGAGCAGATCGGTCCTCTTGAAAAGGGAGAAAAGGATGATGCAACATTGCTGTAAAAAAGGTGAAAACATTACTCTTAGACGTGTTGTCTTCTGCTCCTGGCAGCAGAGGGACAGGAGGGGCTCAGGAGAGAGGTGCAGAAAGAGTGGGAACCTGAAGTGAGAGAGGCTGCACATGGTGAAGTCAACTCTCTCCCTGCTCTGTGCTCCAGGGCCACTCTGGCTGCTCACCCGCAGGGAGTAGGGTAGAAGGGAAAATGGCAAATCTCCCCAGCGCCTGGGCTGCGAGCACAACTGAGAGGCAGCACTGGCTCTCTCCTGTGCCTCGGGTCTTCATTTGACAGATACCACTAGTGGCAGAGCTCTTCTGTAAGTGTGAACTGCCCCCTGCACATCACACCTGCACAAAGTTTTTACCTGCAGGCATGTGGTTTTGTCTGGTTTCACAACTGCTGAACCTACACAGCCCCCATCAATGTGATCAGGTGCAGAAACAGCAGGGAACATACAAAACCCTGCCAGCTCCTCATCCATTTCATCAGCAGATGTCCCCCAGGAGCAGCATCCCACAGACTCATCAATACCACCAATGCCTTCAGAGCACAGGCCCTTCTCATTTTGTGAAGGCACCACGTTTCTACCCATCTCCAGCGCAGAAATTCATCTGACGGGGAGCACCAGGAATGGGCTCTGTGCAGCACATCAGACAGGCTTCCAGTGTTGCTTCACAGAGACCCAAATTCAATCTTGTTTGTTCAGAAACGGCCCATGTTGCCAAGAAAACCCGGCTCTCTGAAACATACCCAGTCTAATTATTTATGAAGGCGTTCTTTGGCTCCTCTCAAGCGCTGTATTGTGTTTTCATGTGTCAGACTGACACTGGTTGGCTGCAGTCTGAACTAGACTGTGACCCCTGATTCACTCTTCCACCAATTCTCTTCGTATCTTTTAATTGTCTTGGAACAGCCAGAGTCGTGGCTGTTAGCATGGTAATTACTGTCGCTGTGAACTTAGGCACTGGAAATCCTAAAATGATTAGATTTCTGGAGGACTGAATGAACCAGTATCCGCAAATGTAAGGGTGTGTAGCGCAGAGCTTCGAACCACGGACTGCTGACTTCAAAGCCTGGGTCTACCTTGTGATCCACCTCTGCTCTTCCATTAGAAGCAGCAGGAGACTCCATTTCTTTATTTACCTGCCTTCAAAATTAGGGGAATGAATCTTGAAAGAAGAGGGGAGGTTGTGACTGGAAGTCAGGAGGAAGTTGTTCCTGATGAGGGTGCTGAGACTCTGGACCAGATTGCCCAGGGAGGTTGCCCCCTCCCTGGAATTGCTCAAGATTGGCTGGGGTCTTGAGCATCCTGGTCTGGTGGGGGGTGTCCCTGCTCATGGCAGGGGGGTTGGAACTGGATGATCTTTGAGGTCTTTTCCAATCAGAACCATGTTAGGAATCTGTGACATAAGCGCTCACAGTGTAATGAACAGGCAAAACCTTCGCTGTTCATCTCAACACATTCAGCAGTGGAAGCCCACCACTTTAAAAAGACCAACCAAAATTAAAACCCATTTATTCTGGGCAGAGTATTTGTAAACCAGAAAGTATTCAAGATGGAATTTTTCTTGACAGTGCCTGCTCTAGAAGAAAGACTCAGGCCAGCTCAATTTGGTTTAAAATTGAAAGGGGAAGCTTGTAAAGACTTGCTTTTCATAGATTCCTAGAATGGTTCAGGTTGGAAGGGACCTTAAAGATCATCTAGTTCCAACCCCCCTGCCAGGAGCAGGGCCACCCCCCACCAGATCAGGGTGCTCAAGATCCCATCCAATCTGGCCTTGAGCACTTCCAGGGAGGGGGCATCCACAACCTCCCTGGGCAACCTGTTCCAGTGTTTCAGCACCCTCATCGTGTTTTTTTCTGTTATAATAGTTTAAAAATTATGTTAGAAATAGAGATTAAAAGGAGTTCTTTTAGTGCTGGTAAATGAAGACATCATTTGTAGAGCCCATGAGGAGGAAACTTGGGATTTACTCTCTTGGATCCGAAGCGTCATGGAGCATTAAGATGAATCCGGCAAAGCTGCCTGACCTCAGGCTTTGTGGAATTCCCTGTCCCACGCACAGCCCTGCAGCAGCATCTTAAAAATAGATCCCATGGGATTTGGGTCCACAGAGGGTGAAAAAGCAGCCAGACTGATCAGTGAATGTTTCATTCTTGTGAGCGAAACACTAAGTCATGCAGAAAAGGAGAGAGGGGGAGAGAATGGCTAAAGCAAACAGGGATGTTTTCTCTTTACTGCACAGGCAAATCACACCGAGAGAAGTACAGACCTGAAGCTCTCAGGACATCCAAGGTAAGTTCCAACAAGCTGCTGGGGAAATCAGAAGAGAGTGCAGCACGTTCCCATAGCAAATGTGATACTGTCAGAGCTCTGTCAGTTAGACATCATCAGGATTCATTTTCTCGGCGGCGTCAGGCTGCAGATGCAGGCTGAAAGACAAGAAATATTCCACAACAAGAAAAAATGACTAGCCCATAAGATCCTATTCCAAGAGAATGCTGTTTCAAAAGTCAGCCTTACTTTATAATTCTACTTTAAAAATCATATATAACGAGAAGCTGGGTATCTAATAAATGCAGGTGTTGGAGTCAGGATAATTGCATTGATTTGTTTGTTCTTCAGACTTTCAGCTTCAAGCAAACAACTAGAGAGCACTTGCATACGCTACGAGGGTCAGCCCTTCGTACAAAGCTTAACAAGAGCAGAGCTGGATCTTGTCCATCGTTTTCCACCAGATGAGATCCCTAAATCCCAGTATCACAGCTCCTAGCGTTACTGATACAATAGAAACCCAAAATTTTCCATCCATAAAGACATCAACACCCAGCTCTGCCAAAACATCAACCTTCTCAGTCGAGGAGTGTTAAATGATGCATGAGAACAGTTTTATATGCAGACAGATACAAGAAATAAAATAGTCAAATGTGTTAAGGTCATCCGAGGGAAACGATAGCAACCATGAGTGGAAAGTACAGGCTGATTCACTGAGAAATTATCACCTCTGTTTTAATCTTCTCATGACCACTATGGAAAGAGCTGGCTGCAGGGTTAGTCAGGATGAGTTGTTGCTGTAAGAACCTTTGCTGCTCTTTTATGTAGGTTCTCAACAGCAGTGAAGCAGCTCTGCAGGACTTTTAAGACAAAAAAATACCCACAACTTGTAAGACAAGTCTGTCAGCCACCACTCTGATGATTCAGCAGTGATTACTGATGACTGAAAAGCAGTAATTCCCATGACAACTGTCTGTGAAGGAAAAATTGTAGTTGTGATTTGGATGTGAGGAATATTCTTAATTCTATAGCTTGACTACTAAGGTCAAGAAAGCCTGAAAATTACAAAACCATGCGTTTTCCAAGTCAAGAGGAACACAGTTTGTATGTTCTGTGACTGACGGCTCTGTAAACTGGAGCACCTCCTCATCATACAGGTCTTCTGGAAGTTCTTCACCCACAAAAAACACAGGGAAGGGAGGGGTTTTATTGCAGTCCTTGCAAGTAGGCAATTTGCTGCCTTTGACCTTCACCAGGCAGTTTGTGTGACCTGGAATGGGCCCGTTTACATAAAAGATGCCATGTTTTGTGTTGATCCTCCACACCTTTGATCCATGTGATGTCCAACAGATGTTGCGCATTTTACCAGGCATTTTCTTTCCAAGTGTTGTGGCTTTGCAGGATGCAGATACTCTATTATTCCTTACACCCTCCTTTCTTCCTTATTGCACAAGACTCATGTTTCTCAAAGGTGGGGTAAGACCCCTCCTTAGGAAAAGTCAGCCCCTTAGCAGCTGTAGTCTCTGTCACCTTTGCCCTTAAGAACCTATCACTGACCCTTCGGGAGACAGGCTGATGAGAGGTGTCCAGGTACCATCTTCACATTTGCTGCAGATAAAATTCCTCCTAACTACTGCTCAAAAGAAATTAAAGTGGGATTTCTAGAGTCTGTAATAGTGGATGCACTCCGTCATCCCGATTAGACGCCATGTTTCATCTTAAGAATCATAGAATCATTAGGGATCAGAAGGGACCTTGAAAGATCATCTAGTTCAAACCCCCTGCCACAGCAGGATCACCCAGACCAAGTCACACAGAAACACCTCCAGGAAAGTCAGGAATGTCTCCAGAGAAGGAGACTCCACAACCCCCATGGGCAGCCTGTTCCAATGCTCCATTACCCTTCCTGGGAAGAAGTTCCTTCTGATATTTATAGGGAACCTCCTATGCTTCAGCTTGCACCCATTACCCCTTGTCCTATCACCAGATGACCTTGAGAAGAGCCTGGCTCCATCCTCCTGACACCCACTCCTCACATATTTATAGACATTAATGAGATCACCCCTCAGCCTCCTCTTTTCCAAGCTCAAGAGGTCCGGCTCTCTCAGCCTTTCCCCATAAGGAAGGTGTTCTACTTCCTTTATCATCTTCACTGCTGAAGTTATACTCTTGTCTCCACTGCTGTTCACCACACTGGGGACCTTGGAGGAGATCCTGACGCATGGAAGGCAGAGGCTGGAGAGACACTGGGCGCCAAGAGTCGTAGAACTCAGTGAAGCGTAACCTGCATTCTGCCACTGAAGAAAATTGCCTTCTCTCCTCACTCTCTCTCATTCTCTCAGGTAGACTTTGGCAGCTTTGTTGGTAGAGACTGCCTCAGGATATCTGTAGGCCTTCATAAGAGCAGAGAGTAATTCAAATGTTGTCTGAGTTTGAGAGAAGAGTCAGTGGCTCCGATGTTTCTTCTCTGAAGTGGTAACCACATCTGCTGGTGTACGAAGCATGGCTAAAACGTGTGCTAGAATGTGTAGAAAGTTATGTAAAGGCCAACTCTTGAGGAAATAAATGAGTTCCAGAACCGATAATGTGCCAGTTGTTCAGGGTTCAAGCCCTGAGTGAAATGAGAACATAAATAGGTTACAGAATAGATTCATATACTCTGATGGAGTGTATGAAATCACTTTAGTGCTCATGGAGCAGTGTGTGGTGAACCAGCCCCTGCTGTATAGAACTGCAGTGTTGGCTCTGATGGTTACTTTTTTTGCTAACAGCCTTGGCAGAGCAAGCGAGGACTCCCTGATAAGGAGGGACTCTTATCTCCAGAGGTGGTCCTCAGGTCAGAGTTGAGGAATGTTGGCTGGATAGTGCAGTGAGCATGTGCTGCTGCTGCTGCCTAGAGCACGGTTATCTGTTTCTTCCATGAGCACCTAATGCTCCATGAGATAATTAGGACCATGAGTAGAGCTACGTACAAAAAGAACCAAATATTTCACCAATGACAACAACATCAAGAACAACGTTACTAAGGAATAAAACACTTTTGAACCTCGAGAGAAAAATTAGCGTGGAAATAATCCCTCGGACATGAATTTTTAATGACCAGATCTTAGGAAGGAACGTTTCCTTTGGGAGAGATTTCTCTCTGAAAGGAGCAACTGTCGTGTTTCTTGTGCCTTTTTCTCAGTATTGGAGGCAGAGCGCCAGCTGAGATGGACAAAGGCGTTTACACACCGTTGCCAAAACTCACACGCACATCCAGGGAGCTTATACCTAGAGATCAGGCTTAAGTTTCTAACTGTCAAAATTACTTGAGCAGCAGAAGGGAAATGCAGTTGCTAAGCAATCGCAAACTTTGTTTAATCCAGAAAGACAGAACGAGGAAACCCAGGTTCTCTTTCAGTCAAAGGCTGAGCCACCCAGTGTGACCATGAAAGCAGCAGGAGCTGGAGCGGACAGAAGCAGAACCGATGCATCAGCCTCCATGCTTCTGGCGTAGCGGGATTGCACAGGCACAAGGAATGAACTGCAGAGCCCTCAGGCTCCAGAGAAAAAACTATCCTGGCAGCTAGAAGATAAATTTCTCGCTTTTCACATCTGATGTGAGGTCACAGAGACAAAATATCCGTAACGGTAGAAATTCGTGTGTCTTTTGTTTCAAGTCATCTGTACAAAACCCAAACTGAAACCTTCATGATTGTTAAGTACTTGGCAATATTGCTTCTCTGTTTTCTCCTTCGCTGAGCAAAAACTAACAAACCACTGTGTCGAGTAAGGTCAAGCTTATCTGAACAGTCTCTGAACTACTAATAATTCTCTCTCCCAAATGTGAAATCCAAACCTGTTGAAACTGGCCTCTCTTTCCACAAAACAGGATGTGAAATGAGGGCTGATAGCCCTGAAAGTAATGAGAAAGCTCAGAAAACATTTGCTTTTGTAACGGTGTTAACGGCTCAAATGTCACGACTGATTTTTAAGGGATCAAAAAGTCATGGACTATCACAAGATCATGGAAATCAGGACCAAAGCACTCAGAAATTATTTGTGCTGGAAGTTGTGCTTACACACAACCCATGTGTGTACATACACACAGCAACACAGTGTGGCTGGGTGTGGCTATGTCCTCCTGCATATGAGGGAGCTGTTTGCTTAAGACCCTTTATGCACAAAAACAACTGGCTGTCAATCATAGAATTGTCATGGCTGGAAAGGACCTGCAGGATCACCAAGTCCAGCCGTCATCCCACCAGCTCTCCAAACCCCAGACCAAGTGCTCTAGCTACTCGGTTTTTAAACGTCTCCAGGTGTGGGGACTCCACCACCTCCCCTAGCAGCCTGGTCCAGTACCCAACCACTCTCTCAGGAAAGAACTTCTGTCTAAGATCCAATCTAACCCTCCCTGATGCAGCTTGAGGGCATTTCCCCTCATCCCAGCATTAGGAATTTGGGAGAAGAGATCAGCAGCAGATAGGACATGAAGCTGTGATTAATCTTTTCCCTGTATATTCTTGTCAAATGTTTACTTCACCTCTCGCTTTATTCAGTTCTCAAAAACCATCTGGCCTACAGTTGTTTTATTAATTTTTTTTAAATGTTGCCTAATTTATGTTAGTCATGAAGAAAAGCTGAACCCAATGATGATGTGACTGTACCAGGTGCCTTATATTACATCAGGAGAGACATTATCTTGCAAAACAGTCAAATTTTCTGCTCTACCACAGATAGGGCCATGGAATGAATCACAGAATGACTGGGGTGAAAAGACCTCAGTTCATCCAGTCCAGCCCATGACCTAACATCACCACAGCAGCTAGATCAGGACACTAAGGGCCATGTCCAGTCTGTCTATAAACACCTCCAAAGATGGGGACTCCACCATCTCCCTGGGCGGTCCATTCCAATGTCTAAACACCCTTTCTGTGAGGAAGGACTGCCAAGCATCCAACCTAACCCTCCCCTGACGCAGCTTCAGGCCCTGCCCTCTCGTCCTATTGCTCGTTGGGAGAAGAATAATGCTGGGAGAAAGGCAATGATGCTCAATAAACTAATAGAAATGTCAGTCTTGAATTTTGACCTTCATGTCTCAAAATCATGCCAGGAACTCCCTAATTCTGTACACAAGATACAGAGCTCTGAGTCGACATAAACTGCTCAGTGACAGAATCAGACGTTCCCAAGCACAAGGACAGTTCTAGCTGGGGAGGAACTAACAGATAATAGCATCAAAAAACACCCCAGTCCTTACAAAACAGTTCTGCAATGAAGCTCTTAAGCACCTAGAGCCTTCTGGCCAAAGATGGGAGGTGTCGTTGTTCAGGAAAAGGAACCTGGACTGGACCCAGTTAACCCAGTGTTTGTCATGCAGATGGTGAGTTAAATCATTACAAAGAAACAAGGCCATTTCCCTGCTTGGGCATTCTTGTATCAAATCAAATGGGATTTTCCTTGTCTCAGGTGAAATCTCCTCCCAAGTGAGAAGCCCAGGTAACAGAGTTTACGTGAATAATCTCAACACACAATTACAATCATAGCTTAGCTAAGACTGAGCAGGATCCAAGACCATTCTGTTGAATGCTGGACAAACCACCCAACCAGGGCACTGTATCCCGATTATCTCAGACATCTCTCTCATGGTGTGCTGGATCATCCCTGCCCTTCTTTTTTGGCTACAGAGGGAACCCAGAGAAAGAGAAATCTGCCTTCTGTCTGAAAGTCAGGCCAGGTGTCAAGAGAAGCACCCGGAACTGCACAGTTATTTTACATTATTTTGATGTACTCTCCTGAAATGAAATGGCTCTTTGGCTCTAAAGCAGTCATGACAACTCTTAGCACTGATAAACACTTCTACTGAAGGCAACTTTCAAAGGACTATGCAGTGTCAGGATAAAGTTTCACTGTGAAATTTGGGACTGTGGAGCCACAACAGACACGGTTACACAGTCAGTTTGACCCTAAATGGCAATCCAGGACAGACAAAATTAATCCTTTTTCTCTCCTCACCTTTCTTTCCCCCTCCTATTTCTTATTTTTCAGGCACTGAACACAAAACCAGACTCTTCCCTTTTCTCACAAGTGTTACTGGATTTGTACTATTACCACACCTAGAGAGAGAGGCATGGATTTTGGGGTCCTTCCAAACACTATTAAAGGAGAAAGTAGCTCAAACTCTGTGAATCTAATTACAAATCAAAGTATAAATTAATTAAATGAAAATATACGTAGGAAAAAGTACTCTTATAAAAGTTACAGATTTACAGCAAGAGTGTGTGATCAAAGGTTTCTAAGCTGCCTATAAGCTCTGCTCTGCTGTTGGAGAACATTACAGCTCTCCTATTGTTCTCAAACACAGTGCAGGTCAAAGAAGTAGCATAACAAATCAATTAATGTCCTACCTGCCTCCTTTGCTAATTAGAGACTCCGTCTCTCTGCTCTTGATATTTGAAACTACTCAGAAGGTGAAGATTAAAGTAGCAGCTCTCAAAGTTTTCCAGAGGGTTTCCTTTTCAAGCTTTACCTTCCTTGACAAGTATGGATTCAGCTGAGGTGAAAGAGCATTAGGAAGTTTTTCCATCTCTGCTGCTTTTATTTATTGTTATTCACCCCGTAAACACAATCTGTATAAACACTTCAACAGAGGAATCTCTTTATTACCTTCCTCCAATTCCAGCTCTGAAACTCAAATAACCCAGAATATTAAATGTAATTATGAATAGCCTCTACTTTGAGATATATTCCCTGCCTGTCTCCATCTCCACTTCTACTCTTGTGTCTTTATTATTGAGTGGAACAACTCGAGAAGGGATGAAACTGCACAAACGAACGTGCTGGTCCTGAGCAGACTTTGCTACAAAGAGCCTTCCTAACACTTGTGCACGATGCAGGCAATAAAACCAGTGCAGAAGCAGTTCAGGTCAGTACAGAAAGACAGCTGGAAAGATATTGAGCTGTTGGAATGTGTCCAGAGCAGTGGAGGGCTGGAGCACCTCTCCTATGGGGACAGGCTGAGAGAGTTGGGGCTGTTCAGCCTGGAGAAGAGGAGAATCGAGGGAGATCTTAGAGTGGCCTTCCAGTACCTGAAGGGGGCTACAGGAGAGCTGGGGAGGGGCTGTTTCCAAGGGCTCAGAGTGGTAGGAACAGGGGGAATGGTTTCCAGCTGGAAAAGGGGAGGTTTAGACTGGAAGTCAGGAGGAAGTGCTTCCCAGTCAGTGTGCTGAGACAGGTTGCCCAAGCCACAGCTGTGGCTGCCCCCTTTCTCCCTGGCAGTGTTCAAGGCCAGATTGGCTGGGGCCTTGAGCACCCTGGTCTGATGGGGGGTGTCCCTGCTCATGGCAGGCGGATTGGACCTGGATGATCTTTGAGGTCCTTTCCAACCTGAACCACTCTAGGAATCAATGAATAATATCTTGATGAATTGACGATTAAGCAAAGAAAAATAAAATTACTAGAATAAAACTGAATTGCAGTTCCTCCAAACGTTCTACAACAGAAGAAGGTGTATGAAAACAAAATGCATTCGTTCAAATCTTCAGTCACCACACGTGTGAGATGTCAGACCATGAGGCACAGTACTACTCAGCTCTTTCCAGACTAGCATGTAAGAGGATGGGCACACCCATTTCCCCCGAGCACATCCTTCAGGCCAAGAGAATCATCAGGCAACACCAGTTGATTTCATAAGATCCATGAAAAGGTTATTATCCTTTCTTCAAATCAAACCCCAGTCACTTCTTAAAAAGATATGTTGCCAACATTAGAACACAGGGATCTAACCCAGCCTAACTGTCCAATGTGCAGGGTTTCATTTCCATTACATAAGTTTTCTGTGTGTAATGTAAGAATTTGTTCTTTGTTGATCCAGCTCCTCGGACAAGCACTGGATTTGCATGTGGATGCAGCACCAAACACAACACAGGACTGAACCCTGTGCATGCACCTAACGCACTTGAGTAAGAGTTCTCTGCATGTGACAACTGCCTTGGAGTGATGCAGAGAATGATTACAGTGAGTAAAAGCCCCTGTACACAAACTGAAGGTAATAGAGTAGGAGCAGGCTAGAGTAGGAGTGGGCTTTTGCAGGAATTCTGGGTTTGGAAGAGTTAATCCAGAGCTTCCCAGTTCCTTGAGCAAGCAGTTCTGTGCTCTCCGTGCACTTGCAGCATTCACTGAAGCCAGCAGGAGCCACGGCTTCTTCCAGGAGCGAGCCATCCACACACAAACTAACTTAAACTATACTGTTTACAGACTGCAAACCCAATAACTCACGGAACCCCTGGCATCATACGGCAGCATTTTCCTTCAGACACAGCCACTTCTCCAGAGCTAGTCTTTCACCTCCTGGTAGCAGCTGACCCTAGAACCATTTTCAGACATAAGTCAGTGTTTTCTTAACCTGCCGGTGCCCTACTGTAAGCATGTTCATCATGCAGCTGCGCTCTTAGTCAAAGCCCCTTGGGAAGGAACCGCAATTACTAAGGAGTTTCACTGGTGGGATTGTAGCAGTGTCAGTGCTGTGTGTCCTGCACACAAGCTCCTGCACAGCCCACCCTCTTATCTGCCTCAGGACCACAGTCCCTGTCTGAAAAACATACCTGGAGCATCCCAGATGGGAGCAGAGTTATTTCTGACAATTCTCAGGTTAGCTACTTCAGTTTTCTATTTCAGTTAGGATGATTTGCTGTTGTTGCTGCTGCTATGGGTTTACTCATTCCTTCCTGATTTAAACGGCCATAGAAGTAACAGACTGACAAAGCATGTTACACTGAGTTAATCCCCCCCAAAAATTTATCCCAGCCTCAAAGATCTTATCAACTACAACATCAGGTGATTATTAGTTTTATTTTAACCAGAACCTAACCCCTAACCCTAACTCCTGGCAACCTCTCACGGAACAATCCAAATCTAGTTTGAATAGTACTTTTGAGAAAGCAGTGTAGAGTTCATCTGTTAAACCAGAGTTAGGGAACAGAATCACAGAATGATCCTGGTTGGAAAGGACCTCCCAGATCCCTGAGCCATCCCACTCCAACAAAAAACCTCAACCCCTGAGAGACTGACAGACACAGCCTGACCCCCTCCCTGCTGCCACTCGAGCAGGGTAGGAAGCACCATGGCTACACGGTTCTTCAACACCTCCAGGCAGGGGGACTCCACCCCCTCCCTGGGAAGGCCCTGCCAGTGCCCAACCACTCTTTCCACAAAGAATTTCTTCCTCAGATACAACCTAACCGTTCCCTGCCTCAGCTGCAGCCCCTGCCCCTGTCAGCAGTCACCAAGGAGAAGAGCTTCTGTTAATTAATAATGAAGATGAACGATGCAATTTCACCTCACTTAGTAAAAAATGGGTATCTAGAGGAAAATGCTGCCATCACTCTGCAAAGAGCAAGGGTATGCAGGGACCTTTTTCTGTGAGCAACTTTGAGGTGACCTTTCCTTCTGACTCTCCCCAAGTCCTTTCTTAGACGGCACCTCCAACAGCACAAAATGTTTGAATAGAAAACAAGTAACTTGAGCAAGATGATTGCACGATTATAAAATATTCCGATTTTCCAAAAGCAGATGGAAAGAGCTTATGTTGAAAGACATTTTTCAGGAAATGTTAGAAACATCTTTTCTATGGATTGTGCGTTGAAGAAAACAGAAACTGATATAATGAGAAAGGACAGAACCCAATTATTCTAATATTTTATGTCTGTGAGAAGCCAATGTTAGGCATTCCAGCGAAAGGCTGAAACCCCCCAGTTCTGAACCATACAGAGACGCGATGGAAGAAGTTAAAAACTGGAGCAGGTGTTGGAAAATTGTATCTGCCCTTTCTTCTGTTTGTTATCCAAAAATGCAAATTGCTTTCTACCAGAAAGCTTCCAGCTACAGTTTAGCTCGAGAAAATTTAGCATCTATTCATGCTAGTGCTGAGAGTGAAAGCCCTAAATGTCAGCACACAGCAGTCTGCATTTCATAATCACTTGTCTCTCAACATCCTGCTACCCAGCACACAGGACTAGGGAATTACTGAGCAAGTTTTTTCAAAAGGAAAATCTGCCAGGCTGGGGCAATGGGCAGAGGCCAACGAAATGAGGTTGAACAGAGCCAACAGCAGGGGCCTACACTTTGGCCACAAGTATCCCTGACTGGGGTGGAGTGGCTGGAGAGCACCCTGGCAGAGAGGGACCCTGCAGCACTGGGTGACAACCAGCTGAACAGGAGCCAGCAGGGTGCCCAGGTGGCACCAAAGACCAATGCATCCTGGCTTGGGTCAGCACTAGTGTGGCCAGCAGGACCCCCTGCACTGGGCACTGGTGAGGCCTCCCCTAAAGTCCTGGGGGCAGTTCTGGGCCCCTCACTGCAAGAAAGAGATGGAGGGGCTGGAGCAGTTCCAGAGGAACAACAGTGCTGGGGAAGAGACTGGAGGAAAAATCTGATGAGGAGAGGCTGAAGGAGCTGGGAGCGTTTAACCTGGAGACTCTGTGGGGGTGGGGGGTGTGTGGAATGTTCTCCCTCTCTGTAACTCCCTGAAGGGAGGTTGTAGGCAGGTGGGGGTCAGACTCTTCTCCCAAGCAACCATTGCCAGGATGAGAGGGCAGGGCCTGAAGCTACCAGGGGGGTTAGGCTGGATGTTAGGAAAGGAAAGGGTGATCAGACGCTGGACTGGACTGCCCAGGGCAGTGGGGGAGTCCCCATGTCTGGAGGTGCTTAAGAAAAGACTGGACGGGGCACTTCTGGAAAAGACTGGACGGGGCCATGGTCTACCTGATAGTGGTGATGTTAGGTGTGGGCTGTGCTGGATGAGCTCAGAGGAGTTTTCCAGCCTCAGTGATTCTGTAATTCCGTAACTAAAATCAGGATAGAAAAAGAATAGAGAAGCAAGGAAACTTATGAATTGAGGCTGCAAAATACTTTGTGGTTGCACTCCATGATCTTAAAAGTCTTTTCCTACTGAAATGGGTTTCTAGGATTCTGTAACTGGCATCACTTTCTTAAGGATAAGAAATCAGAAATTCACATATGAAAGTCATCAAAATGAACAAGTATCTCTGCTTTTTTGGTGGCACAATAGTCCCACATACTATGTCTAGGAGCCTGTTTCCTGTTTCCCCAGTCAGGAGCAGGATCCTTCCCTTGTTAGAGACACCCCAACCCATTCTCCAAGTCCAGCCTGCACCATTTTCTCTGTTGCCAGCCCTAACCAGCATTGTTAAAAACGCAGTTTTCTCTTTAAATTTGTTGTTACTGTGGGATGAGTCTATTTATTGAGAAGGAAAGCAAGGAAGGCACTTACTCTAGGTGGAGTTTGACCTAAGGTTTCATGCAGCATCCATCAAAGTCAGGAGCTGAGCTCTGCTGGCATCAGTAGCCCACAGTCATGCTTCTGTGCCATGCCACCTCCTGGCAGGTAGTTGTGCTTGTGAGACACAGTTCAAGCCCGAGGCAAATCCTCAAAGACCTGGAGAGACTGTTAACTCATTTCACAACTTTCCTTGAAGGGCAAATAACAGCCCATGGTCCCAAGCACTCCTGTCATTCCACAAACACATTCCACTCCTGACCCTCAGTATCTGCCTGTCATTTCAGCCATGGGTGGTCTTCCAACATATTGCAAGTCAGCCCCACAGCATCCACAGAGATCTCTGTTCCAGGCCTCAGAGGAGTAAGAGCTGAAGAATGAAACAACTGGACACCCATCCTGCAGTACCTTTGCAAAGGTCTTTGTCCAGCCCGATCACTTCACAAATGTTAACCGAGCTCTGGGGTGTCACACAAGCCTCTGATGTAGCTGTGTATCAGAATGATGGGTGAAAGGAAACCACACCTACCAGAGCAGGAGACTGGTGTGAATCATAGAATCATAAGGGAACGGAAGGGACCTCAAAGATCATCCAGTCCAATCCCCCTGCCACAGCAGGATCACCTAGATCAAGTCGCACAGGAACACAGCCAGGTGGGTCTTGAACGTCTCCAGAGAAGGAGACTCCACAACCCCCTGGGCAGCCTGTGCCAGTGCTCTGGTACCTTCCCTGGGAAGAAGGTCCTGCTGATATTTACATGGAACCTCCTTCCTCTCTTTTTTCATGAGATAAGTGCTGTTTCTAAAGTTGATGTGCTGTGTGCTTTAACATACTACTTTCATTTCAAAGAGTCACAAAGGTTTTGGCCCTACGGATTCCTCAAGTATCTCAAGAGAAGGAAACAGTGATTCTCCCATATATGATTCAGGGATTCATAGGGTGGTTCAGGTTGGAAGGGACCTCAAAGATCATCCACTTCCAACCCCCTTGCCATGAGCAGGGACACCCCCCAGAGACCAGGGTGCTCAAGGCCCCAGACAATCTGGCCTTGAACACTTCCAGGGAGCTGGGGGGCAGCCACAACCTCTCTGGACAACCTGGTCCAGTTTCTCAGCACCCTTACTGGGAAGCACATCCTCCTGACTTCCAGTTTCAACCTCCCCTCTTCCAGCTGGACACCACTCCCCCTGCTCCTACCACTCCAAGCCCTTGGAAACAGCCCCTCCCCAGCTCTCCTGTAGCCCCCTTCAGGGACTGGAAGGCTGCTCTAAGATCTCCCCAGATTCTCCTCTTCTCCAGGCTGAACAGCCCCAGCTCTCTGCATGCTGAAGCTTTTCATCACACATGTTAAACATACATTTTCCATTCGGGGTGCTCTACTTCATTTCCAGAGCTGAACAGGCTTGGTTATCCACAATATCTTGCATCCGCTTGGGAATTGCTTGGGCAGGATTCCCTCGATGACAGCTCCCATTAGCACACATTCATTTACTCATACCTTTTTTTTTTTTGCATTTGTGGAATTCCTTCCTTCAAGAAGATTATTCCTTTAATAGCCCCTTCCCCACAGGTGGATAAGTCTCGTTCGGGAAAGCTGTCGCTCACCATGACCGCTAGATCAAAGGGGCTTCAGCAGAAAGACTATCTCTGAATCTGTGAAGGGTCACTTGTCCTCTAAGCCCTGGCTGGCTTCCACATCCAACGACAGAACAACTCCATCCCGCATTACAGTGTGGCTGCACAAGGGGTATTTTCAGTAATGATGCTTTGGGTTGGATTATAAACTAGTAGTCCACTTCATAAAATAATGCATAATTTCTTCGATCAACGTATCTCCCTTCTTCTTCTGGGCACTAACAAAGCAAACCTTGGCTAGTTATGGTGAGATGATGAGCTGTGCATTCACACCAGGTCTGTTCTATGGCCAAGCAGCTCATCTCAAACCAGAATTAACTACTGTCCCTCTGAAGATCATAGGCTGACAGTTAACTGAGGGCAGCCCCTTCCTGGAAGGGCTACATTACAGGAGTTGTGACAGCAAAAGCAGAGTCTTTGGCAGAAGGGACGTTCTAGTTCTTCTGTGAGAAGGAATATTACATGAAGGTGCTCACTTCAAACCTGTGGGGATTGTCTTCTCCCATTCATGACTCCAAAGAGCTATCCTGAAATCCTTGTGAGGCTTCACAGGGCACCTTCAGTGGCCATCATCCTCATTCCACCCACTTTTTTTCTCCCAAGCTGTGGGAAAAATATGTCCAGAGCATCACCAGAGTGGACTAGATGCAAAGCCTGCCTCTGGTTCTGAGCTGATCCACTATCAAAGTGGATTACATCTTTCAAAGAGATCTCTTCTACTATAGAGCCTACTCAGATCTACTTACAAACCACTTCTTTGGTGACTCCGAGTCACAGTTCTAGTGAATTTTGACTGTAAAATGTATAAACTTTTAGTTAGAAACTGTTAGCTTCACAAGACAGAATTATAAACAGAGCAAAAATGTGTCCTTAGCATACAGCAGGATTAGGACGGCTACACTCATTCCTGACTGCTCTCCTGATTCTAGAAAAAGCCTATCAAGTCCTAGGCCCCCTGAGTAGACAATTCCATTGCCCAATTTGCCTGTAGTTTCCTTCTTTCTCCTTCTGTAGCAGAGCCTGGGCTGGGAATTCAGCTGCAAGTGTTTCAACATTGATGATTCACTGTTTGAAGGACCTCCAGGGAAGTCCTACAGTACCTCCTGACAAAGTTCTCGCCTCTGGCTTTTCTTGGCTTGCAGGTTTATCACCCACTGGAGAGTTTAAGCTTATAATACATCCAACTAGAACTTCAATTCCAGACTCGTACATGTGCTGATGGACCCTGGAGCTTCTAATTATAATTACATCTTCAGATCAGCTGAATGAGATGCTCAATTACAGTCTTGATCCCACACTGCACCAAAGCGCTGCTGATGCTCAACTGGAAGAATGGGAGGGGGTGCAAGAAGATCCAGCTGTTGTTCGTTTGACTCAAGAAAGAAACCATTGACTTTCTGATGTGAGAAAATGATGAGAATAAAATAATATGAGCAAAAGAACGTTCCCCACCCCGTCCTGTATGAACAAACAGCTAATGTCTTCAACACCAAAGCCGTAATGCATGGGCAGTGACAGATAATAACGGGAAATACTGTTGAAAATGAAGCCCTTTTTTCGGTTAGTGCTCATTTTTACATCTTGTTTCTTCCTTGAAAGTTTGGCCAAAACGACTCTTCTTAAAGTTAATTTCTCCCCAGAGTACCAGGATCGATGCAGCATTACACATCCATGCTCTAGATCCCAATAAAGAAGCGGTTACCATAGCAAGAAGTGTTGTTGCAGAGACAAAACACAATAGAGGATTAACACAATCTCTCCACATATCTTTCCAGCACTCAATAACAATGTAGGATATTAGCTCCTAATTACGTGAAGATGACAGTGTGCTACTGCCTTGATAGCCCTGCTGCGATGGAACAGACTGGATCCTTTAAGATTCATTTTTCAACACGTGAATTTCTAAATTATTGGGGTTTTTGCCCAAATCACATCATTAATTTGCAGCATCATGTCTATCGAGCTGCTCCCAACCCTGCTACTCCACACTCTCCCCAGAACACCGTTTCCGGTTGTAACTGCTATTTTTTCAGTGCTTCTACAGAGTTCTACAATTCTTTTTCTTCCTTCCTACCTCTGTCCCTGACAGGTTTTCCCCCTGTCCTTCACCCTTTGCAATATGGGAATGCAGAGTCAGCTTCTCCACTGCCTTCATGCTAGTCAAGATAAGATCAACTTAGGAACCATGGCGGTTGGAAGGGACCTCTGAGGATCATCTAGGCCAAACCCCTGCCACATCAGGTTCTCCTAGAGCAGAGCCCACAAGAACACAGCCAGGAGGGTTTGGAATGTCTCCAGAGATGGAAACTACGCAGCCTCTCTGGGCAGCGTGGGCCATGGCTCTGCTACCCTCACTGTGAAAAACATTCTTCTAATGTTCAAGGAAACCTGGTCATTTCTGTTGTCTGATCTTCCGTCCAGACTTACTACAGCTGCAGCACAACCAGTGGGATGCAAGTGCTTGTTAAGACCTCCTCAGCCCCTGCCCAGAGGACTGCGCACATGCTGTTCCTACACTGAAGCTCTATGGAGGTACCTCTCAAAAAACATCATTGGCAACTTGAAAAGACACCTCTCCAAGCATCTTAAAATTGTGTTTTTTCACATGAATAGAAGAAATGATTGGCCACCTTTCAAGTCCTCACTGCAGCCTGTGGAAGCTCTAATATTTGTCAGAAAGACAAGGGTTTCGTATAGAGATGCAAACGTACACATAATGACATGTTTGCCTGTAAACGTGGGCAAAGCAGTGTTTATTTTGTTCCCCTAAGCCCAGCTGGAGAAGCAGCAGAGCATTTGAGAGTAAATTTTCAGAACTCTTTGCCCCAGGCAGACTGCACGGAAAATTTTGGCCCAAATGGTTTAAGTTTGGCAAAGTTTTAAGCAATAGAAACCAGGAGCTTATAATAGAAAGTGCTGGGCAGCCTCACGGCAGACACCGCTATTTGTGCTGCTTGTAAGACTTCATTTTCTTTAATAGGAGCAGCATGGCAGGGCAGTAATACCCTGGGGCTTCCTGTCTTTAATTTCCTTTGAATATAATCTTGCTCTTAAGCCTTCCTTCCTAAATAACCTCTGTCTTTAATTATTTTTTTTAAGCAAATTACCACTTAACAAGCACACATTCTCCTAAGACAGAGCCTCTAATTATCCAAATGACAGTGCTGCTCAGAATCTGAATTTCACAGTAAGTCAGCGCTCAATCAGATAGGTGACTCAGTAATTACACACCATCACTGCCACAAAATTTATTAAGGAGGATGTTATAACAAGTCGCTGTGTATACCTCCACCTCGCACTACTCAGTCACCTGGATGACGCTTGCAGAGGAGTATCCACGAAGTGAGAAGCAGGGAGGTACATAGGTGCACTCCCGTTCTTATTAATAATGATTAATTGCTGATAATCATGAATATTTGGAAGCTGTATGACATTATTTGGGGACAAAAACACTGAAGGTGTTTCTCAGTCCTTATTTAGGCAAGACAGTCACAAGCACACATAAGAGACTTTGGGATGTGGGTCACCACTCTTCTCTACAAATAAACAGCATTATTTTGCTAGAAATAATTTTATATTCATTATCTCACTGGGAATAACTTTTAGGTGCTTAGAAAGGCTTTTGTAGGACCAGCTGCACAGATTCTCTAGACTCAAACTACTGGTACGTGGCTTCGTCCTCTGATGTGATGTAAAATAGTCAAAATAGTCCCTGTTTATGAAGTCAGGGGCTTTAAAATCTAAGCTGAGTTTGCTGCAGAGCCCTTAACTTCAATACCGTCCAGGGCTGTAGATTGTAACATAGATTATGGACTTTTGATTGCCTGTCAGTTGCTTTGGGGCTCTATTGTAGCATTAGTGCTCAGGAGTTTTCATACCATTGTCTTTACGCCGCCTAAAGAAACGCACCCAGCTCTGACCCTAAATCACTATCGTGTGACCAGTTGAACCAGAACTGATAAATTCAAAGCTGATAAAATCAGAGCTTCCCCTTCAGCAGCTAACAAAATTATACAGTGATATCCTTAGAAATATCATTGCCGGTTGGTTCAAGTCCTTATTCAGAGTGAAAAAGAACCGAAAGCTTGAAATCTTTAATTAATCAGCAAAATTATACAAGCAAGTCTTTCATCCTCAGTTTGAATATGAATGAAAATTCCTGAAATACTTGAGTCACCTTATTCAAGGTAAAGACCTGACTCAAGGAAAACTGATCCATCTTGAAAGCCAACTAGAAAATAAGGGCTGTACACATCTTCATGTGTGTTATGCTAGTCTAAGTAAAAAGATGACTAACATCACCCTAGATTCAACTTTCCACAGCAATTAGCTAAAGTATCTCAATTTATCTTCCCCTGACAGTTTATGATTTTAAGGAAATTTGAGATGTTTGAGTTGTTGGGTTTTTTTTTCCTTTTAATGGACATTTTAGCACCATCTGCTGGTGTTAAAACTTGCTCTGGAAACTAAACACCGGCTACCTCCTTCGTTTTAACTTCCTGAAGTCCTACTTCTGGCTCTTATTAGGAAAGGTTAATTGCTTGCTTTTCTACTACAGATCCCAGGATTGGGTAAGTAATTTATCTAAATGAATCATGCATCCAGATGGAATAGACCTTCTGGAGGCCATACATCAGTAGCTGTACACCCTTGAAAAAATAACTCATCTACAGCTACATCCAAGAGTAGATGCACTCATTTTTACAGTGTGAAAACACACACCCCCCCTCCCTGCTCATTCCTTAAGGGCTAATATATATTTTCCCCCTGATTTATTCTGAGTTGATAGTATTTAGACTAAGGAATGCTACTGTGATACTGGAGACTTAACGCCTGGTGCACCCAGTCAACTGACCTGCTAAAATGATCTCTGGATGCATCCAGTAAGAGAATTTGATGACTGACCCCATCTCGTTCATCCAGATGCTTTTTTATTTGCTTAGATTGCATCTGGCTGAGCACCAGGTCTTCCCTCCTTCAGAAACTCTTGGAGCATAGACAGGCTGAAAGCACTTTAGGAAACGGTCACACTGGGTCTCAGCTGCCTGTCTACAGCACCTGACCTGAATATGTGAAACATCTCCCACCTTCAGCACAAGTTTGGCCTCTGCCTTGGTTAAGCCAAGCTCACAGAATTCCTCTCTGCAAGACCTGCCAAATGCCTGGGTTAGACTGACAGCATCATAGAGCACTTTGAAACTTTCATGGACTTCACAGCCTCCCCAGAGGGAAGGATTAGTAGTATCATAGTGTCATCCCATTTGAGTTCAGGCAGGCCTAGCAAGTCGATGTGTCGGGGCATTTGAGCTTGCCCCACTGTGGCTGTTATTCAGGCCAGTGACTCCTATGACATTAAAACCCACGATTGGACCTGGGGATCATTTTTTCAGTCTTCCCTCTCAATACTCAACATGAATCCTCATGGCCCATACATCTGTCCCTGTTCCATCCTGATCTCTCACTCACTGTAATCACAGCCCTATCTGTACCGCTTTCATGTACGCCTTCCTCTGAGGAACACACTCCCTCACCCAGGTCTCTTCTGCCATCATTAGTTGACTCTTCTTTGGGGTAGAAACTCTTTCATGAAGAACATTGATGGTTTAAAGCTAAAATGCTGTTCTCTGAGCCTTAAACAAAACAAACTCTCCACAAGGTACAACCCAGATTGCTGTAAAAATCCAAGGTAACACGGGCAGACAGGATGAGCTTTAAAAGCACAGTGTGTCAGCAGCAGAGCTGGGAGATGAGTTCCTTGTATCACAGCCTACAGACAGAAGCAGGCTCCAAGTTGACCTTGCCATGGTCAAAAGGGGTAGCTCTTGTCCCAGTCCCAGGGAAGCTGAACTGTGATGAGACAATTCATTATCTTTTGCTTTTCTCCCAGCCAAACAGATAAAGTTAAGCAAAGCCCAAAACCTGACTGTCCATAAATGCTCTGCACTAGATTGTGGTGACTCAAGACTTTCCACAGTGATGCTCTTGGGTAAGTTTTCAAAGTCCTGACCAAAAGGGTCAAATCAAAAAACAAACCCCGCTGTTTGTTAGAATGATTTGTATGTGCATGTCCCACACACACTGCTTTGAAATGGAACCTTTAATGTCTGGAGGGGATATAAAACCTGTGGCTCCTCTAAGGCTTCAGAAGGAGGAAGAAAGGCCATGTTCGCTTGTGGCCCAGAAAGCCAACCACATCCTGGGCTGCAGAGAGAAAACAGTGATCCTCCATCTCTATTCTGCTCTCATGACACCCCATCTGGAGTACTGCATCCAGTTCCGCAGCCCCCAGCAAAGGAAGAAGATTGAGCTGTTGCAACAATTCCA
>VZRI01004203.1:206302-231067 GCA_013397515.1 Upupa epops | reverse complement strand
GGGGCCTTGAGCACCCTGGTCTGGTGGGGGTTGTCCCTGCCCATGGCAGGGGGGTTGGAACTAGATGACAAGAGGTGCAAGGCAGCAATCTGAATTCCGTAAGAGATGTAAGGAGGACTAAGGAGGACCTTGATCACATGATATGTAACTCATGAAAATTATCAAGAGGTTTAGGCCAGAGATGGTTCCACTTGCAGTAACCAGCCTCCCTGGATTGCAAAGTGAGGAGGCACATTTAGATAATTAGCCCAATTATGTCTGCCAACCCTGATAAATGTCAGTTCAAACTCATTTCTGAATTGCTTCTTTCCACATGAATATCACTCATATCTAATTTCCATCAGTAGCAGTGAGATTCAGAAAGAAGCTGATCAGGAAGAGAGAATTTGGGAAGAGAGAGGTGAGAAAAAACTCTTTGCTGTTTCAGCAAAACAGAAACGATGGAGGCAAATTAATTTGGACACATTCCCCATTAAAACAAAGCCAAAAGCTTCTTCAACTATCCAACTGCCCTTTCCAAAATAGCTGGAACTGCTAAGTTCCTTTGAATTGCCATCTATTTCTGCTTCTCCAGTTGAAATGAATGGGTATTCAGCTTCAAAGGTCAACGTTTAAATAAGAACTTTCCAAATTTAATGAAATCAATTGCCCTGGTCTCATTGATTGCACACAGTGACAGGAAGCCATCCCATGCCTTAGGAACATATTGTGCCCTGAGACTCAGACAGCAGGGATCTCCTGAGCTCCACTGCACGTTCTTGCAGGTAGATGGGAAGTGAGAGTGCGATAACCTGCTAGAGATGTCCTCTATACCCATATGGAAAGTTAAGTGAGATTGATGACAACTGCATCAAAAGACTGCCAAGGGCATTCTGAAAGCTGGGGTGGCTTGCAGTGAGAGCAAGGAAGCATGTGAATTACATGCAGCAAATTTATCGCAAGAGAAAGGAGCTCTCATAGTATTTTCCTACTAACAGACATTTATGTTAGAAAATATAAATCACTTGGTACAAGAGATGCAGCAGATTGTCCTATTTGTTTCATTAAACTGCCTGCCGAGTCAATCACAGAAAACACTTAGAAAGAATAACATTTTAATTATATGAAAGGAGAGGTGTTAGATGAAACTAAAACACAGACACGTGTGTTTCTCCTTTCTTGTTTCATCTTATAGGCAGAAGTAAGATATTTCAGATTAATGAGTAAATGTGCACTGAAAATCCCCAAACATCCCTTAGCCCTGAGCTTCCGTCTCATAGAAAGGAACAAGAGTTAGTGTTTTGGTTGTCAGAGGTCTCAAAGCAGACCCAGCTCTCTCAGCCTTTTGTTCATAGAGGAGGTCTTCCAGTGCCCTGATTATCCTGGTCACCCTTCTCTGGACCCTTTCCAGTCTATCTGCATCTTTGTGAAATGTCATGCTTGCACTTCTCACAGGTTCTTGGAAAAGAAGAAAGGAACATATTTGGAACGAGATCAAATTCAATTCTGTAAGCTGCATTTAAACCAAAATGTAGTTGAAAAACTGGATTTCAAGAAATAGAGAACCTATAGCTGGGAACTTCCACAAGGTACCCATCGACTGTGATCCAAAGAGGAAAAAGCAAGGCAAAGCTGAGGACTACACAGAAATTACAGGAGCAACTACTAGGGTGTTGCAATGAAGCCATAGTTGCGGTGACAACTAATTCAGCAGCAGCAAAATACCACTGTCATAATGGGGTTTATTAATACAATATAATCCAAGAGCAGTAAAAGCAGGTCAGCTCCCCACCACCCCAACCCCCCATCATCGTTCAGGTGAAAACACTGAAAACCTTGAGCAGAAATCTCTTCAAACCCTCATGAAAAGGTCTACGCGCAGGCTCGGTGTAGTGCAATGAAATTAAAAAAGATGTCATGTAACCGTGTCAGCCACATCTGTGACCCATATGGTGCACGTAACAAGAGCATATGTCTATACCTAGAGAGAACATTATATGCTGTACGAGGCTCAGGCAAATGTAAAAGTGAAGTAGAACACCTTCACATTACAAACACAGTTTGTTATTTGTGTCACATCAAAGAAAGAGTCTCTAGGAATTATTGCCCTCTGAAGTCATTTAATTATGATGAAGTGAACTAAGAACTAATGTAAATGGTATTTTATACCCCAGTGAATTAAAGTATGAGATCTAGTCAAGGTGAGTAAGATTTACAGCCAAAACTCATGCAACCTTACAGTGATTTCACGACACGTTTACTCCTAGCCTAGACATTGCAGTGCTTGAAATAATTAAAAGTACACAAGCAACTGTTATTCCTCGGGTGCTTACAACAACCACTGACAGAGATGAGAATAGGTGGCTTCTCAAGAGATTTATGTACCTCGACTCATGTGAGAAAAGGGACAAAGATAATGCAGGGAGAGTACAATCTTTCAAGAGAAATGAAAAAATGAAAAAGCATAGTAGGACGCCCGCAAATCTCTTACATTTGGGCTCAACCTGACCCAGATTAAAGTCTCGAAGCTCATCCTTGGCTAATCCCAAATACCTTGCTGCTGAGGAGCACATTTGTTATCTTGAGACCCTGCCCATGAGGCGAGCGAGTAAAATCAGCCAACTGACTTTAAAAATTACTAAGGGTCCTCTCACTGATTTTTAGCTCTGAGGAAAACTATTCCCAGGTACCTGCCTTCGAACAGAATTAAAAGTGTCCAAGAAGAAAAGGATAAGCTATCAATGAATAGTTATATTTCACAGCTTTTCCAGCTGGAAGTAAACTCATTTTCCAGTGACAACTGTTAATCCACTCTCTTCTGGAGTCTCTGTTTGAGAGGCTCCAGGTAAAGAACAGAAACTTGGCTGACAGAAGAAAGTACCAGATGGCTGCTGGGATGGGAAAAAAAAAAAACCTGAAGAGAAGAAAACAGTGAAATGTGAGTTGTAGAAATAAGGATTGAATCACAATCAGAATGTAAGTAGAGTACCAGAGCCTTTGGATTTTAACAGGAGCCATGCTAGCAACACAGCGTCTACCCAAGTGGTGACCTCGATGGCCTCGAGAGGCCCTTAAAATGCAACACAGCATTAACAAATTGCATAAATTATATGTAAAAGGAATACTCGCTGAGCAGACTCTTTTGGCTGACGTGGCCATAGACATTAGCACAAGCCCACCTCCCTGTACCTGAGGCCACGTGTCTCTTGCACAGAAACTGGGCACTTTCTCAGCCTTTTTTAAACCAACCCCAACCTTTACAATTCCTAATTGGGAACCAAAGAGAACAAAATTCATGGCCTAAACAAGCACTGACACTGCATTGTGTAATAGAAAATGGTTTGTAGTAGAGAAGGGTGTGGAGGAGAAGGACCTCTGAGACCAAAATGTCACTCTAAAGATAAAACACGTAGCTGGCTTGGGAATACAAATGAGAGAGTCTGGGAGTCTGGATTACAAACCACACGTTCCTGGCCCATTGGTGACCTCCTTCTAGCTCTAGACATTAAAGTTAGTGCTGGGTGACAGCAGCTCAGGCACCCATTTAATATCCATCCTGAAAAACTATGTTGTGGAGGGATTTTTTCCAGCTAGGCTTACAGCTAGTGCTGGCTCTGATATAATGAGTGCTGCATGTCACATATGAGCTCAGTCACAACATGGTTATTCTCAGCTAGCTCAGACACCCAGACTCATCACCTCCATTCAGGCACAGCCTTCTGCCACCTCTTCCTAGACTCTGAAACAGCCTTCTGGAATATCCCCATTTCCCCCTTGCCTTTCCTCATTTTGCTTTTCCTTCCATTAGATGATCCTCAGCCCAACCGGTATGAGAGACTTCATTAAAAAATTCCAGTTGAACTGAACTAGCTGATTCTTACTGCCAATGAAATTGCTTCTGCGAAGAAGTTTGTGTAAAAGACCAGCACCTGGAGACACGAGACTGCTTGAGGGATTGGTAACAGGCTATGGAATATTTAACCTCTAGGGCATTGGCTGAAATCCAGAGTCAGGACCAAACTCGACGCATCAGTCTCTTAGGCAGGCTGCCACGTGACACTTTTAAAAATCAGATCCCTTCACTCAGGAGAGCCCTTACTGGTCTTCTGCTGAGAGACTTTCTCCTCTCTCTTCCTTTCTCCTGTCTGTACCTCACAGCTGAGGCTACTACAACACAAAAGGAATGTTTTTGTGTAGCTGTATGAGCAACCCTATGAACTAGATGTAGTGGTCATGCAGAGAACAGACTCGTAGACTCATCATGTTGCTGTCCATATGCGTTAGGACACCAGCAACAAGTGCCCAGAGCATAGAGACTACACGTGGTTACACCAGCCATCCTCTATTTCCTCCATACTGAATCTTTAAGAATAAAAAAATGCAACCAAGTATTTATTATAATAATCATATAAAGAAGAAAATCCTTTTGAATGGAAATTAGAAGGTAGTAAGGGGAAACGCATCACAGCTAACCAACAGTGAAAGCCAAACAGTACACTGGAAGTTTAGTCTGTTTCAAACAAAAGGCATTCCCTGCACCTTTTCCCATAGGCAGCAGCAGCTGTTGGCTCCTTCCCTGTGATGGTGTTGGAAAGCAAATTCCTGTGCCACTCCCTCCCCTCCTTCTGTGTAATCACTGTCCACAGCAGATTTCTTCACACCCTTCATTAAGCCTGATCCTCTTTGTCTTTGAGCAAAGACCAAATTATTTTCATTTGATGTTTTGTATCACTGTTCATCTTGACGAAAATACAGTACCTCCCTCTATTAGTGACTCCCAAGTTAGCAGGTCTGTGACTGTACAGTATCAGTGAAAGCACAGCTGGAGAAATAAAACCCATGTAAATAGCTGAAAAGATAGGTAAAAGTCTGGGCAGGGATCCAAAAACACTAAACTACAGACTCCCAACATCTGGTTCAGGGTGGATTCCAAGAAAGACAGAAAGACAGAAAGAAAGGATTGATTTCTCTGTATATTTTTTTACATAAGGTTTTCATTTATTATTTTTTTTAATTCACCAAAAATTTTTACTTAATTATTGTGGTCTAATTTCTCCACCTTACTGTAGCGTGTTGCTTCACTGGCTTACTCTGCATTAATGAGAAGGAAGAAGCTGCTTGGACAGGAGTTATAAACAGCCCTCAGTTTCACGTTTCCATGTTTTATTGTGATTTTTAAAGTTATAGATACAGCTCTCTAAACCTTCTTATCCAGCTTAGATTGGGCTTATGGCACATGCATGAGAATCCTCTACCCACTTCATGGTCTTTCAGGCTAACAGAGCTATCCCTGTCTGTTCACACAGAATCACAGAACAATCCTGGTTGGAAAGGAGCTCCCAGCTCCCCAAGTCCAACCATCCCCACATCAACAAAACCCCTCAATCCCTGAGAGACTGACAAACACAAACTGACCCCCTCCCTGCTGCCACTCGAGCAGGGTGGGAAGCACCATGGCTATGCAGTTCTTCAACACCTCCAGGGATGGAGACTCCACCACCTCCCTGGGAAGGGTCAACCACTCTGTCTGCAAAGAATCTCTGCCTCAGATCCAATCTAACCCTCCCCTGCCTCAACTGCAGACCAGTGCCCCTGCTTCTGTCAGCAGGCACCAAGGAGCAGAGGCCAATAGCCATGCCTCCACAACCTCCCTTCAGGGAGTTGTAGAGGGCAGTGAGGTCTCCCTTCAGCCTCCTCTTCTCCAAACTAAACCTGCCCAGCTCCCACAGCCTCTCTTCATACAACTGGTTCTCTAAACCCCTCCTGAGCTTGGTAGCTCTGCTCTGGACGAGTTCCAGCATCTCTATGTCTTTCTTCTCCTAGGGAGCCCAGAACTGAACAGAGGACTCAAGATAAGGCCTCACAAAGGCTGAGTCCAAGGGCACAAGAACTTCCCTTCTCCTGCTGACCACGCTCTTCCTGATCCAGGCCAGGATGCTGTTGGCTGCCTTGGCCACCTGGGCACACTACTGGCTCAGATGAAGCCGGCTGTCTCTTAGCACCCCCAGGTCCTTTTCTGCTGGGCAGCTTCTGAGCCTCTCATCCCCCTGCCTGTAGCAGTGCCTGGGGTTGTTTTGACTGCAGTGCAGGACCCAGCAGCATTTGGCCTTCTTGTTCCTCAGACAATGGGCCTCTTTAGCTTGACTAAGCACTACAGACTGCAGAGCAAAGCCCATGTTGTTAAGTACCTGTGTGAAGCACCCTGGACTCCACCAGCTGGACCAGTGCTGTGTGAAGAGTCATTTTCTGCTTGGAACAATTTTATTAGGTAAAAGCTTCTGCTGAGGAGATCAGAAACAACACTGTTTTCAAAAGCTCATATATGACTTACAATCATGAAGGCTCCTGTTTCTCTTTCTATTTGTACCCATCACATACCTGAGCTCTTTTCAAGCTCCTGCCTCACCATATCATCCATCCTACCTATGACTGCCTGTTCTGGCCATGCATTATGCCTCAGGGCTATCACTTAATGGCTACCATCAGATCCTTCCTCAAGCTTGCTCAGCAGAACTAAAGACACTCTTCTCCCAGGTGCTTTGCCTCTCCAGAAAAGCCTTTTTGCCATTAGGATCCTCCCAAGGAGAGAGGACTCTGCCTTGTGAGGGTGTCTTCAATCAGCAGTGCGGTTTGCTTTGCCTTAAGCAACCAGTAGCAGTCAGCTGAGTCCCTGCACTGCTCACACACCCGTGTGTGACTGCTCTCACCATTTACCAGGACTCCTTCCGCAGGGGACCAAGCAGCCTGGCTGCTATACGCCTGCATTGCAGGTAGGTCTCTCAGTCCCGCTAGCTGCTGCCAGCAGCATCCAAACTTCAAAAACCCCTGCTGTGTGCAGTCACCATTATCATTAAATGCACAAATGAGATAATGAGAAGCTCTGAAAAGTCTCCAGTTTCAAATCTGCCTATTTTGTGTTTCAACAGTGTCTCACTCGGAGCTGAGCCATGAGCGCCCGCGTGCTTTCCAAGTGTGATTATCCCCATACAAACACCGAGAGAAAAACTCATAAAGCAAATCATGGGACTCTCCTGCCCAAAGACTCATTCCCTCCACATCTCAACAAAGGATGTGTTTTCTTACTTTATCCTCTCTCAAAACAGAAAGAAGGTTCAGGACAGTGCTCGAGGCTTGGCCCAGACAGGCAGGACACCTATCTCACCTCTTTGCCAGGGCTGTGCCCTAGCCAGGGGGACCAAGGATTTATTTCCATCCAAAGAGCTTTTATCCAACAAGCAGGTGGTTTGCAGGTGGTGCACACTGCCAGTAAAACAACCATCAGCCACTGCTCAGGTCTCTTAATCTGAGCTTTCCACTTAGGAAAGAGGAGGCGGTGACATTACCGAGATAGGAATCCCACGAGGGTGTTGACAGGTAGTATAAGGAGATGAATCCTGTCCCTCAGAAACAAAGTCCCTGAGAAATAAGGAAGCCCCTGTTCGTGAAGATGTGTGCAATTTGTTGCTCAAGAGGGGAGCCTGTGGGCAGGCATTACACACAAGTATTATTCAAACCTGAATCCTGTTCTTAAAACTCTCCTTGAATACTGCTAGCTCACCTTGCTGGGACAGGAGGATCAGCTCTGTCCCTGAGCCTGCCCTCCTCTGCCTGTGCCATCTCACCTCACCAGCCCACTAGTGAGCACCTTGGGCTCTACAGACCACCAGAACACAACTGACTTTCACTCTGGAAATAGTTGACTGATGTTCCACTGCCCCAGGCAGAAGAGAGAGAATAAAGCAGCTTGCTGCATAGTTGACAAAGCAAGAGCGCTTTGAAAAATGACTGATGGGCCCTCCACCCCATACCTTTGTGCTACCCACATCAGTCTAAAGCACGTGTTCACACCCGAGCACCTACATCACACACTGAGCTAAGGGAACAGTCACACAGGAGAGAGGCAATTCCAAATCAAACTGAATCTCCTTCTGAGTTGCATTTGATAGCGGAAGCAACAGAGAAGTGGTGTGAAATACCCTGATCCCATCCAGAACCTCTTACCCCAGCTCCAGTGGTTATTAGGAGTAATCAAACTGGAAAAAACAGGACAGGACAGGAAGTTTTCACCTGAATTTCTTTCTAATGAGTTTGGATCTGTTGGGTCGGGTGGGAGATAGCAAGGATTGGCTGATCTGCAGGTTATGGGTTAAAAATGGGGGGAAGGAGGAGAGGGGAAGTGTCCTTGCCAGGCAGAATTCATTAAAGCATTCCACAAATATTTACATTCGACTGGGTAAAATTCTAGCAATAAACAAAATGCAGTTGTGCAGCCCATGAGCCACTGGAAAAGATGAGCTGTGATGGTCAGAAGCTGTCTCTACCCTTCCTCCACAAGGTTCTTGCTTTACAGACAGATTTACACACAAACAGGCCAAAAAGCTACCCAAGAGCCTACGGCTTCATCCTATAAAATGGTGGCGGTACAGCGAGGCAGTGAAGCTTAAAGGAAGAAGCTTTTTTCTTTTCCTAAATCTCAGACCTCTGGCTTTTCACCACCTGGACAGCAGTTCTAAAGCAATGACCTCATCATTTATCATTTTACCTTTCAGTGCTTTACTTAATACATGACCTGCTCAGTAAAATATTTGCAGACTTGGTACTCTGGTACTTTATCCCATTACAAAGGCACGCATAACATTTCACATCTCTTTCATGCAGGTGGTCCCTCTGTTCTAACTCAAGGCCAAACAGAATATAAAGTTAGGATGGTTCAGCAGTGTAGGTGAAGGCATCTGAGCTGCAGGGAGGGAGTACAGTGACTGCAGATGCCAAGCGTGGCTATACATTTCAAAGATAGTGCTAATTTATTTATTTGCCTTACAGTGACCGAATCCATGTGTCCGGTACAGATGATCAAGCGCAGGACGTCTAAGAATCGCTGCAAATCGACTTGATATTTTTTTCTCCTTTTAAAATTGTTCACATATGTCCCAAGGAGCCACAGAAAGGTGTATTAAAAATAGTCCTTTCAGGCTATTTCTACTCCGTTAAATCTGATGAGTACACATGTTTGAGAAGGAAAAGAAGAGAGGAGAAGGAACAAATAAAAAGTATATCAGATGCTTCTATGCTCCCAGACTATTTAACAGTGTAAAACAATTACTTTTGAGTTCATTTCTCTATCCTTTTTCCCTCCATCCCAGAAAGATATTTCCTGCGCTAGATGATCTCTCCCTCAATCGTTTCATACTGGATGATCTACTTGCAAATATGTTCAGACGCAGCGATTTAGATTTACAAGCAGCAAGCAGAACGTAGTGATGGAAGTATGTGGACAGAGGAGTTCCAGCGCACACAGGCAGGAGGCATTTCTTTTCAGCTTACGTACCGAACGCATTCGCACAACTGGTTTTGATTTCTATTTATATTCCTCACCGAGGAGATAGATGTGAAATCTGGTGCTTATGGCACTCGGTGATGATAGGTACTGGGAATGTTGCCACCTCCAGAAGATGACACTGCGGGGATTCGGGTGCATACGGGTCTCTCCCAAAGGAAATCTGCCCTTTCCAAAAACAAAAAGAAAGGCAGCAAAGAAGAGTCAGGAAGAAGATTTTCTTTGCACTCTGGCTTTCTGTAGCACAGCCCTTCGGTTCTGGGACTGTCACAAGAACAGATTCAAAGACACGTGGGTGACAGAAGCCGAGTGAAAAGTACGCTTACTTTATTACAAAAGGTTGCTAAGGAAATTGTTGGGTCCACAGTGAGCAACTTACCATTCCTCTATTTTCTTAAAGACTCAGCTATTGTGCTCTCAAATTAAGATTTGGCTTCGGCTTTTAGAAAACCATGAATAATAATAAAACCATATTGCCGCACATATGACTTATGATTAAGCAGCTCTCTGGGTTATATACAGAGGAAATGTCTGAAAAGGCACTGGCTGACACTTATCAGAGAACTTAGAAATGGAAATTACAGCAGAAGACAGTAAATTAGCCAAGAGGTTTAAAAGAAACAGGATATAATGATCAAATAGATGACATCAAATGAAAAGCCCAGATCAGGAACCAATGCAGGAAACCTCAGGAAGACACGATTTCAGACTGGTGACATCATGTTTATGTGTGCCCCGTGTCATGCAGACACATTCTGGGGGGTCCATTAAAGGCACAAAGCACACGATGTTGAACTCCCCGGCTTCCGTGCCTGTTATGTATTATCAGCATTGCTAGGCTTTGCTGATTAGCACAGTCAGTCTCCATTCATAACCCTGTTCTCTAAAATTCTACCTAAAATCGGTGTTGGAAGGCAGCAGTAGAATGTTTATAACGAAGAACGAGTCCAGCATTTTTCAAGACGTGAGTTAATGAGTCATACTGTTTGTGTTTCCCAAATAAATTAATAACAACAACTAACAATTCATTCCTAAAGTTCCTGTATGTCCACAATCCCAACAGACTGCAGCGGCAGCCAGAACTGCTCTGCAGCTTTGAAAATGCAACCTCTCTTCTCGTGTAGCAGCAGAAATTTCTGCAGATAATGGTTTGAAACACAAAGATGATAAAATGAAAAGCCCTAAGCCAATACAACAACTTCATTCCAGAACAGTCTTCTGAGACTATTCATCCCTTCACCTGTGCAACCTACCATCAGGTAGCAGATGCTGTATCTCTTGTTGTTGTTAGTATTGACAATGTTATCGTTACAATCATTTATCACCAATTAGTTATTCCTGACAGATCATTGACAGCATTGCTGGAACAATCCAAGCAGAGAAATGTTCACTGAATCACAGAACCACAGAGTGTTAGGGATTGGAAGGGATCTCCAAAGATCATCCAGCCCAATCCCCCTGCCAGAGCAGGATCCCCTAGACACCTTGCACTTTTACAAAATCACTAGCCCCCGACAAGAAAAGCTGAAACCTGAACTCACATCCTGGATGAACCTCTTTTTTAATGACAGCTTTCAGTGTGGACAAGTACAGTTGAACCTCGAAGAACATCTCTGTGCAAAGATCTCAGAGGTTTGGTGCTGGGGGGGTTGTTCAGGGGTTTTTAAGTTGTTGGGTGTTAACATTACTATCGTGGGGAAAGAAAAGAGGTGGCTCAGGATGGTGTATGGGTTTGCCCAGCACAAGGCTCTTAAATGGAAACAGCAGCAGGTCCAGCCTGCAACCTTCCATCATCCATCCTGCTGAACAGGACTGCTCTGCAGTTCTTCTGGGTGAAGAGGTTTTAAGATTCCAGAAATCTTAAAGGAATGGGCAGTGACATCCAAAATCACTTTAGCTTCTGCAGCAGCTAGGCAACTGCCTTAGTTCTGCTCTGGAAAGAAAGACGCCAGAAGTGTAGTGAGGGGGGATTCTTAGTGATCAAGCATTAGAGATGAGAGAAGTGGAGTCAGAAATGCAGTCCCACTTCACACAGTCAGCTGGGATGGTAGTGAGGACAGCAGTGCTGTTTAAGTGAGGGCAGCCTGCAGTTCACCTATGTGGGGAGAGGAAGGTAGCGCAGCGAGGGTTATATAAGCAAAGTCACTTATGGAATGTGCAGAATGTACACAGAAGGTGTGCCCGGAGCAAGGGCAGCGCCGGGACCGGGAAGAGCCTCTAAACCCGTGTGTAAAAGGTTGCCTGACAAAACGCTGTTCCAAAATGCAACAGCCCTGTTGCTGCTGTTTCTGCCCTTGGACTCCAAGGCACAGAAGTCATCAGATACTAGCGTGGACAGTGCTGTGTGTTATTTAATGCTGCTAAGATAATTGTAAATAAAATAGTCAACGTTTCTCCAGTGCCCTCATCTCCCCCCCCTTCCTGAAACAACCGAGACTTCTGCAATTGTTGGCAACAAAGCTCAGGCAAGATATACAATCAAAGGCAAAGAAAAACCTTCCGACCATTTCCTGAGCAGACTGGGGTTTTTTCCATGGCTAATTAACACATCCCCTCAGCCTAAAACCTAGCCAAATCCCAAGCAAATAAAAGGGGGAAAGGGAATATTCCCATTTTCAACGAGCCTGTAATGCTCCTTTTGTTTGCCTCTTCAGGTGCCACTTGACCCAAGCAGCTCCAACTGGCAAAGTCAGTGAAACTAAGCCCACTTTAGATTTACAGACGTTTGTGAAGTGCTCATGAAATCAGGGAATAAGGCCTCAACCAGCCTTGAGGTGGACCGAGAGGTAGATCAGTCTAACTAATGCACTAACCTCAGGATCTGTGTGTTGAATGCTTTTGCTAAATACATGAGCACTGGCTTTGCAGGGCTGCTATGAGCACACAACAGGGTGCACAAGTACCATACTGATGCCAGTCTGAGACCTGTTTGGGAAAGAGTTTCACTCCTCCTTGCCCAGCTACGGGACTGTAAGTGCTTTGTGAGAGCCAACGAGAAAAGTGAGTTAAATTATCTCCAGTGGTACTTGAACTAGGTCTACTGATCAGAACTAATTATGAGAAAAGTTCGCACGTTGAATGTCAAAGATGAATTCACAGAGGAAATATAACACATGAAACACATGTTCCAGGCATGCTGTTCAAAACAAATCTGAGAAAAAACCCAAGGTCAAGGGACCTGGAATATTTCTCACAGAGGTTCTGTGAGCTAAGTAGTGAAATGGCATGAAATAAATGACAAGGTTTCAAGTTACTCACTCTACAAACTACAAACTACAGCAGAATATGGTTCTTCAGGAGTCCCCTGCCTACAGCAGGAGAAATGTGTCTAGAGGAACAGCAACCATGAGTGAAACCCATCAGATACTGTTCAACTGTTGGTCATCACTTACCTTCTGTCCCGTGAACACCAACCAATCTCTTTCTCAGGAGCAGGATTCTGGATCTAAGCAGCCCTGCAGTAAGGAATTGCAAAGACAACAGTTAGCAAGCACCAAGAACAATATGTATGGATCCCCCCCCTCAAACTGCATGCAGGCCCCCAGCAGCAAAGATCAGACGTGCAGAGCCACGGGCATCTCTTAACCCTGTGACACCAGCTCTGGGCAGCTCTCAGTACAGGATGGGGGCATTAAAGTAACTGCAACAGAGAAGCAGATGTATTTCACAGAATGTAGTTAGTTATGCAGGTCCAACGCTTCACACAGGACCACCATTTCCAGAGGCAGCACCTTTCTTTCCCGAAGAGGAATTCTCGCCATGCTAGGAAAGGGATGCCCACTTCTTCTGCAGAGTTCCTATTCTCAGGGGCCATTTTTGAGCAATTTTGGCCTCATTTTTGAGCGGAAAAAGCAATGAAACCATTACATGAGATGATATTTCACCTGGCTATGTTCTAGCACAATTCTAATTCACCATCATCCCCGAAAAAGTTGCCTACAATTCCCTGAAGGCCAGCAAAGCACTTCAGCACCGTTTTGGCTTGAAGCTCGGGCGTTGCACCACTGACTGCAGCGAGATGACTTACAAACCATGAGTTAATAAGCTCAAACGACTTGTTAGCCAAGAGCCTTGGTGTGAACTTCCTGTAAGGAGGACTATAGCACGCAGCCATACCCTGTTGGGTTTACGATGCCCTACCAAGTCAGCCAACCTGAGTAAGGCCGTACAGATGAGCTCCAGGTGAAACCAGGCAGGAATGGACAACGCAAAAGGCCTTCAGGAGAGGTCTTTGTTTTCCAGAATCTTTTACTCCAGTGTAGGTGAGAGTATATTTTATACCTCCCAGGAGAAAAATAACTTAGTCGGAGAGCTCTCAAAGAAAGATAAAGAGTACAGACAGGAAAGCTATTGTGCACGAATCCAGGTGGAATCATAAGTCTTTCTCAAAATGCTGAAAGAATAAGCCTCCCCGCTCCCAGAATCCAGAGAAAAAGATGTGGTTCCCATACACAACTGAGTGGCAAAGCAACTTCCCACATAGTCACATCTGCCTCCTTTTTCCTCTGTTCCATCGTTTAAATTCTGTCATGAGGGCGAACACACGAGGGGGCAGGGGCTGTGTTCGCACACTGTCGGGGAAGGAGGAAAAGGAGGGAAGAGGATTAGAGTCTCAGATGTTTGCACATGAATTTGGCTGCAGCCTTCTGCGCGTTTACATGCCTTTGAACACTTTCTGTTTCTTTCTGCATTCTTCACTGCTCCATTTTATTTATTTTCACCTTCTGCTGCTCAGATCTTCTGCCAGACTGCTTATTTAATTCTACTGGTTGCACTAAAAACACCATTGTTGTCATCCAAATTAATCCCTGAACATAATAAAGACCTCAAAATAACTCAGACAACCAGTTTTCCATCCTTCAATCTCACTTGAAGCACAGTATAAAAGCCAGTACTTGGGAGCTCTGGGAGTTTACACGAGACCAGTCCAGGGTATGAGGCAGCAGGCAGGGCAATCCTTTTCTCCCCATCTTGTCCTTCCAACAGTTAAGTCTTCTCAGGGTCCCCCTCGCCCCAGTCAGCCATCTGCAACCCAGTTAACCCCTTCCAACGTAACTCACTGTAGGACATTGTTGTTCAAACAAACTCAGTGCCTTTCAAATACTGAGGTGTCTTTTTGGAAGAAGTAAGCTGAGAAGCAGGATAAACCACGATCACCTTTAGTTTTAGAACTGAGGGAAACATCTCCTAAGAATCTGTACAGGTTTCTTGTCAAGTCCCCTGTGCTCCTCTCAGCACAGGCAAAAAAAAATACACATCTATTTAAAAATAAGACAAAAAAGAAGACAAGAGAAGAAACACAATAGGACCAAGATTTCCCCCAAACCTATTGCTGTTGCTTGCTTTTATCCACAACCTCTTTCCCCTCCGTGAGCCTTTCCAGAGATGAGGAGGGCACTGAAAAGACAAAACACTCTTCCGCTGTGAATCAAATATCTCTCCTCAATCAGGGTGGAAGGGAGCTAAAGCGAACGGCCACGGTAGTCTGCAACACTAACCCAGTATTTAAAGAACTACTTCAGAGATTTTCTCAGTCTCACGGAGTTCCTCCCATTTCCTTTTTTTTCCCCCACAGAATTTACAGAATCAAAGAACGATCCTGGTTGGAAAGGAGCTCCCAGATCCCCGAGTCCAACCATCCCCACACCACCAAGAAAACTCAATCCCTGAGAGACTGACAAACACAACCTGACCCCCTCCCTGCTGCCACTCGAGCAGGGTGGGAAGCACCATGGCTACATGGTTCTTCAACACCTCCAGGGATGGGGACTCCACCACCTCCCTGGGAAGGTCCTGCCAGTGCCCAACCACTCTGGCTGCAGAGAATCTCTGCCTCAGATCCAGTCTGACCCTCCCCTGCCTCAACTGCAGACCAGTGCCCCTGCTTCTGTCAGCAGGCACCAAGGAGAAGAGGCCAACAGCCACCCCTCTACAACCTCCCTTCAGGTTCCCTCTCAGCCTCCTCTTCTCCAAACTAAACCTGCCCAGCTCCCTCAGCCTTTCCTCAGACAACTGAACCCCTCCTGAGCTTGGTAGCTCTGCTCTGGACCCGTTCCAGCATCTCACAATGTCTTTCCTACAATGAGGGGCCCAGAACTGAACACAAATGAGATGAGGCCGACAATTATTCCTACCATTTATGTTGTCCAGTGGCGCTTCTAAATTAGAAAACCAGACTGGAACTTCAACAGCCTGTCTGAGTATTAACTGATCTCTGCCCCTCCACTCCGACAAAGCCCTGGCTGAGGGATAAAAAAGAAACACACACCTACTTGTTAAGGGTTATTCATGCCAGCTCCTCTTTCCCCTTGCTACTACATACTCCTCACAAATGAGAAAGCATTTTAATATCATCAGCAGAGAGTTTGTGCGAAGCTGGATGAGAGAAATGAATCAAAGAAAGTGTCAGCATCTTTGAACTGCCGCTGCTTTAGCAAGGAATTAATTGACCAGGATGCACACAGACTGCTTTCTAGGCTGTAATGCATAAGGTGCTACAGTAGCAAACAGAGTAGTCTGAAAAGTACGTCCTTAGCAAGAAAAACTGTGACTGAGCCCAGAACATGTGAAGCATTCGCTTTTGACACTTAGGATCTACCCTCTTTTTGCCACTCGCTCATTTGGGGAAGCCAAAGTGTAGTATTCTGGCTCGCTTTCTGTTCGTAGCAGGTTCACTTCGTAGCTCTGGCACTAAACACAGCAGTTTAAGTAAAAAAATGCATTTTCCAAGGGTCTTGTGGATATATTTTCCAACTCACAGATCCTCCCACTCCTATCAGACCCTGTAAAAAACGAATCAAACCAAAAAGCAGTTCTAACCCACAGTTATAGTTCTAAGATAGCTGCCAGGAGTTCTTTAATCCTGCAAGATAAAACCGTAAGGTCACTACAGTGATGAGGAGCAAAAAGCCCTCCTAAAATAAATCCCTGAAACTGTGGGGTTTTTTCCGTGAGTGCTTCATCATGCCCTGAATAGCCAACTACATCAGAAGGTCTGAGGCATAAGCAGAAACTGTTTCAATGCTGACAGCTCCAGCCTCAGCAGAGATATCATCTTGTCATTTGAAAAAGTATTTGCCACCTTGTAGCTGCTCTTTCCCATGCCAGCCCTTCTGCCCTCTGAGAACTGCTTGGCAGGGATGTTCTCCCTTGTTCTAACTGATCTGCCATCTATAAGGGGTGACCGATAGAGAAAATAATGTGCATAGCTGCCTCTCCACATCTCTGGAACCCTTTGAACTAGGAGCCCCTCAAAGCTTTCATGGAAAGGCAGGCATTTGCACTTGGTCTTTGCTGATAGCCCCGAACCATAATATTTACATTCCTTCTCTTTTATATTGCTTTCCCTTAGCACTTTCAGGAGACACTTAAAAATAGAAGGTGAGACACTACAACTAGACAGAAAGCTATTCAATGGCACAGTGCTCCCCATAGCTTGCCTATTCCTTTTTGATGAGTAGGGGAAATACCAGCTAGGTCAACTGGTGCATCTCTCCCTACTCCTGCCAGTGCAAGATTACTACCCTGCTCTTCTCCACACTGGCTCACACCCAGGAGATTACAGTGTCTCTTGCCTGGGTTAAGCAGTGATGGCTGCTGGGAGCTTTAGGTAGCTTCTTCTTCTCATACAAGATCTATTTGAGGTGCTTCCTCAGTGTATCTGACTTCTGTGTCTCTTTGTCTGCTGTCCATGGCTGTTCTGGGAGGAAAAATGGCTTTCCAGCACTTGAACAAAATATTAGGGATTTGCTCTTTCATAATTCATGTGGCTATGATTTTTTCTAGCATATTTAGTTCTCTACAATGTCTTCATCTTAAGAACTTCTCATAATAACTTAGCTCTTAAATACCCCAGTGTAACACATAAAGAATTAAAACTTTCACAGAATCACAGTGTTAGGGATTAGAAGGGACCTGAAAAAATCATCCAGTCTAATACCCCTGCCACAGGAGAATCCCCTAGATCCAGTGGCACAGGAAGAGGCCAGGAGGGTTTGAAACATCTCCAGAGAAAGAGACTCCACACCCCCTTGGGCAGCCTTTTTCAGGTCTCTGGCACCCTCACTGGGAAAAAGTTTCTACTCATCTTGATGTGGAACCTCCTCTGTTCCAGCTGACACCCAGTGCCCCTTCTCCTAGCATTGGGTGTCACGGAACAGAACCTGGCTCCTTCCTCTTGACATCCACCCCTTCCATCTTGATCAACAGTCATGAGGTCACCCCTTTTTAACAAGCTCGAGAGTCAAGAGTCAAGTTCCCTCAGCCTTTCCTCGGCAGGGAGATGCTCCCCTCCCTTCATCCTCTTTGTGGCTCTGTGCAGGACTCTCTCAAGCAGCTCTGTGTCCTTCTGGAACTACAACATGTAATTCCAAAAAGGCCCTGCATACACGATCTGCTTCATATAGGGGGTGTCCAAACAAACTCTTTTTCTATTAACTACAAAAAGAACAAAAATACTACTGTTTCTAAAATACTACTGTTTCCAGCTGAAGGATAATGCATAGAAGCAATGGCTCTTGAAATGACCGCTATCAGTCATCATTTCCTCATAAACCTACATCTACACAGCTTAGAATGCAGCAGTGTTAAAATGCCTCCCGTGTTTTCTCACTCCAAAAGCATTTATTTTCAATTTAGAAGTTTAAATCTATGTAACTGTATTTCAGTGGCTAAATGATTTCACTGGATTTGCTAGCACAATCTTGGATTATCTTCAATAATCACAGCTAAAATGATCCTTCTAGGAACTGTTGGAACATGTCCAGAGGAGGGCCACGAGGATGACTGGAGGGCTGCAGCACCTCTCCTACAGGGACAGGCTGAGAGAGTTGAGGCTGTTCAGCGGGGAGGAGACTCCGGGGAGATCTTAGAGTGGCCTTCCAATACCTGAAGGGGGCTACAGGAAAGCTGGGGAGGGGCTGTTTGCAAGGGCCACAGGGCATGGTTTCAAGCTGGAAGCGGGGAGGTTTAGACTGGAAATCAGGAAGAAATTCTTCCCACTGAGGGGGCGGAGTCACTAGAACAGGTTGTCCAAGGAGGTTGTGGCTGCCCCCCAGCACCCTGGAAGTGTTCAAGGCCAGACTGGCTGGGGCCTTGAACACCCTGGTCTGGTGAGGGGTGTCCCTGCTCATGGCAGGGGGGTTGGAACTAGACGATCTTGAAGGTCCCTTCCAACCTGAACCATTCTAGGAATCTATGAATCCATGAAAATCAAGTCTTTACAAGCTTTCCATTTCAATTTTAAACCAAATGGAGGTGGCCTGAGTCCTTCTTCTAGAGCTGAACACGGGACTCGAGATGAGGTCTCACAAGGGCCAAGTTCAAGGGAACGAGAACTTCCCTTCTTCTGCTGACCACGGTCTTCCTGATCCAGGCCAGGATCCTGTTGGCCTTGCCATTAGCTATCAGTTTCTGATACCCCCTCACAGGGCCAGGTATATTTCATTTCATTTCCACTTTAATTTCTTACCACCTTCCCATTTCTCACTCCTTAAGTTGGCTTCTTCCTCACTTTATTACGTGACTGAGGTTTTGTCACTCTTTATGCTTGGTTAGTCTGTCATTTCGTCTGCCAAACAGCCCCTCAATGGAGATCACTCCTCAAAACCATTAATTTCCACCTCTACCCTTTCCTTCAAACACAGCCGGTGGTTTGTCTCTCTTTTAGGCTGCAAATCTTCTCGCTACGACTTCCACTTTCCTTGTTTATTTGTACAATACCCGATTAATCTGCAATCCATCGAAAATTCTTACTAATACTTTAGCAGGGGTTTTCCCCCCTTGCTACCTCCTCACCCTTAGGAAGTGAGACAGTGTTTGTCTTTGCTGAAGCCAGAGAGATAAAATGGTCATCCATAACTGGATGGTACAAAGCACAGTGGAAAAACGAGGTGGTTTCAGCCAGAAAAACTAACAATCAAGAAGCTTTTGGCAGGTCTGAATTTTAACTTAAAGCTGCAAAATACATCATTTGCGACAGTTTCAAGTCTTGACCAAATCTTTACTGGAAATTACAGTAGCAAAACAAAGTCGAGTCTCCCGAGACACACTCACATCTCAGCAAACACTGTTAATCACCTGGCAGCCAACAAGCGTTTATTTCACATAAGAGAGAATGTTCCAGATGATTCTGGAATTTGATGGAAAAGACTGTTGAATTCAATATTAAAAACTCTGGCAGTGTTCATCAACGTCAAACTTGCCGGGCCCAAAAATACGATTTCTCTTAAAAATATTATTTCCTTCTCATAGAGATTTTAAATGCTGCAAAGCTCTGACTTATCCTTGTTCTTTGCAAGACCAACGAGCTAGAAATTTTACAGACAAACCCCAAACAATTCACGGCGGGGCCCCACCATAAACAAAGTCATATAGGAATGCTATTTTTATGACAAAAGCTGTAAAGGTTTCCTGGAAGCTCATCTGTGAGGCTGCTGAATGCTACATACCTAACCAAGGTTTCCATAATACTGCCTCCAACTCCACGGCCTTTCCAGGAGACACAAAGAGTTTGAATATCTTTCTCTTGTTCCAGGAGAAGTGCTCGGGTTGAGGGAGAATATCATCAGCCAGAGCCTTGTAAATGTGTGATTCTGATTAAAGTTTCTTTCAGTTCTGGAGCCGGCGGTAGCACCCGCACACAGATCACTTCATTGCCTTTCCCACTTCTCATTTCTGAGGTTTTTTGGAGAGAACAATATTGCCTTTAACAAGTGAAAGATGTGACAGAGAGAGACTTTTCTGCACGATGTGACAAACCAGCTTCATTCTGTCTCCTCTCCACCCTCCCTCCTCAGCATGAGGCTTTCCTTCATTACTACTCCAGTTGGTTTTGCAGTCCTGGCTGCTGCCTGTCACATTTTTTATTGAAAAACAGTGGCAGCAGGGGGAACACTAAGATAACCCTCATGAAGCCAGCCTTTTGAAAGAAATCGATATTACTTCTCCAGACCAAGCTTGTCTCAACAGTATCCCACCAAATACATCTAATGAGGAAATACAGAGCCCAAACGCTATCCGGGCAAGCTGCAACAATGCCACTGATGTGCTCACCTGCCTGTCCTGTCTCCTCCCACCCCAGCTCCGCATCAGTTCAAGATCTTTCAGATGTCTTCAGTGTTTAGTTAAACAAAGAAGGTCTTTTCCTCTGTTCCAAGTCTTATCTCTCAGCTACTTGTCTAAGTAGTGACAGTTTTTAGCATAAAGCCTTCTGTCTCGTTTCCAGCATCTTGCAGACCACCCAACTCCTCAGCTCCTTTGCCCTCCCTTCTCCTCCTACAGCTTGTTGTATCTTGGATTGAAAATTCCTAGGGAATCAACACCACAACATGTTTCCAACTTGTAATAGATGAAACTCTGATCCTAACCGGCCCTTGGACGCTAGCATAATACAAAGTGACACCATATATTTTTGGTGTCATAATAAACTTCTGATTCATGCGCCCCTGCTATTGGCCAGACCGCGTGGACACGACAGAAATAGTGTGACCTCCGTATCAGCAGAGGATCTGGTTTAGGTTGTGCTCACAGAGCAGAAATGGGAGAAGAGGGAGCCAAACAAGCAGCACTTGAGACTTCAATCTTCCTCTCCTCAGTGTATACCTTAGCCTACCGCAGGGCTGCGCTGCCATCCTCCACCGCTCTCCACTTTCTTTGTTCCACCGTGTCACCTCTCAACACATTTCCAAACCGTACAAGACAGTGTTAGTTTCTTATTCCTTACAACCTACAGAAGTGTCAGCAAACAAGCTACTGTCAAGCAGGCGAGCTCTAAGTATTCTTCTGCACAGAGATTACTTCGTTGAATAAAAAGCATTTCAGAGCCAGGGAACGATCGTGTTTATTTTCTTATCTCCCTGATGAAATAAAACCAATTTCTCTTATGTTCAAAGAGATTTTGCTCAGAGAGCTTGGTTTTTAGAACTGCAGCTCTTAGCATTAGATCCCCCTTGCAGTTTAAACTTCTGCCAGCAAAAGAAGAGACGAACCTGCTGGGTGTGGTCTGATGCACGTCCAGGAGGTCTCTCAAACCATATGTTCTGATCTGTGATTAAATCACTCTAAAAGAACAAAAGCTGTGCTAAAGGAGAAAATAACTTCATCTGGAAATGAAAAAAGAATCCAATTTCGGGGATGTTTAAGAGGTGCTGCATCTCCCAGCAGGTGCCAAGTGCAGGAAAAGCCTTACCCAGTGATAAGGGCCTTGCCTCCAGTCTACAGATCAGTGGGCTCCAGTCCTCACCCAATCACCACAATGAGGGTGAGCAGCTTTCCTAGCACAAAACACCAAAGGATTGGCCTTTTAATATAAAAGACAAAAAAAGATCCACCCAGAAAAACCTCTCTTATCTCTCAGAATCCTTCAGAAACCCACGTTAGCCTTTTTTTCATATTCCCAAGCATTGGGAATTGCAGGCACTGGGCCCGTTGGAATTGTCTGTTTGTATGCCATGACACACTGGTTTGTTCACTCACACAGACAGCTATGGGTCTGTAGTGATGGTATCACAGCATTTTAGGGGAACACAGTAACACTCAACTACTGTACCTCAAGTACTTGAGATGAAACCTGTTCAAAGCAGTCCACACACTTCTCAGAATTAGCATGTTTTAAACAAAATAAAACATTACATCCTGGGTGATTCCATAGTGTCCAAACTTTGGGATCCAACGTAAAATACCCTGTATCAGGAGCTTGTAACAAGAGTAAATTCACAACAGAACCTTCTGTGGAGAACCCACTGTCCTTCTGCACCAGTGTTGCCTCTCTCTGTCAGCAGAGCATCCCCATACCCATACTTTTCCACCACACCACACATACTTTGCCCCATTCTACAGTGGGTTTATACTACTGCCCACACCAGGTACGGTTTTTGTGGCCCTTCCTCTTGGCCTCTGCCCACCAGAATGGGGACAGCACCTTCTCATGACAGAGAGGCACCATTAGATGTCCTGGATGAAAAGTAGGTCTGTGAGCCTCGCCCTGCTGCAGCCCCAGACGGCAGGCACACTGGAACTGGGGAGGTGGATGAAAAGACTCGCTAGCTTGTTTTGCTACATCCCAGCACATTCCTAGGACCCCAGGCCTCGGGGGCTTTGCTGAACTTGCTGTGTGTTACACTCCTTTGGCTGTCTCATTAAACACTGTATTTGGCAAATTCTCCCTGCCTTAGGCCACGTCTACACTGTAAAGCTCCGCCAAAGCTTTGCACACCCAAGGTCAGCTCGGGGCATGGAAAATGCATATCCTATACCTGACACTGTTACACCGGGGGGGCTCCAGGGACAAGAGAACCCATGCCAGTGCACCTTCAGTCTTTAAGAAGGCAAAGTCCCTAAACTGGCATTAAAGCTTCTGGCAGTGCGTACTGTGCCTCCACGAGACAGTCAGTCTTGTAGCAACAGCAGAATAAACAGCTTTTGCTGGGTGCACAAGACACACTAATTGCAAGCTCTACTTGCACATTCCCATCTGCCTTCTCTTTGTTCACTTTCTCTTCCTTATGCGCCGCCGCGTAGCTCCCCAGCCTTTGGAGAAGGCTCACAAGTTGCCTGAGGACGTAACAGAAATTCTCTGTGAATTTTTCATGTTGTGTTTACAAAATACGCAGGTTCAAACACGCTTGTGGAGCTGTTTCATTGCAGCTATCAATTATGCAAAGGCTCTTTTCTGTTAAAAATATTACCAACATTTTACTGGGGGAAGACGCGTTCAATACCGAGAGGGTAAACCCACGGGAGCAGAGAGAGTCGGGGATAGGCAAAAGAAGGTAGCGCACCAGAGCTTTCAGGTTGTCACTGACACGTCATGACAAAACATTCCCAAACAAGCTCTGTATAAACTGTGCCCTTTTCTCCTCAAAATAAACATCCTCAAGGTACTCTGCACAACCAAGCAGTGCCACTGCTGATGGTAATGTAGCGCAGGAGACGGCTCTTGGTAAGGTTACTGCTTCATCAGAGGTATTGAGAGAACTCTGTGAGCCCAGGGCTGCAGTGCACCTGTTTTCTCTCAGCCACATCTTATTTTTCTTCCTTGGAAGCCACAGCTGGCGTCCAGCTTCTCTTAAATTGCTACCAGAGCTAATTGCTGAATTGCTACCAGAGCGATGCCCCAGAAGATGGGGAATGACTTTCTGTGCTGAAAGGTGAACAAATAGGTGGACTTGGCTGACCAGGATGGTGAACGAGTTTGAAAGACATGGGATGGAAGAGGGGATGCCGCAGCCACAGCCAGACAAACAACAGTAGTTTCAGGGCTTTGGTTTGGAGGTGCTCAAAGCAGGAAAATGTTAGGGAGGCTCAGGGGAGCAAGGAATAGCTGGGAGCTGGTAAAAAGCTGGCAAACAGGTGGTTCTGCTGGGAGTCACTCAGCTATGAAATCACAAACTCAGGGAAAAGATCTGCCGAAGCCCAGATTTGCTCCAGGTGAAGGCACAAAGGCAGCTGCTTTCTCCATTGGATTTTGATTTCTTTTTCCTTGTTTGGATGCTCTGTGATATTATTCCAAGACTATTTTTGAGAGGTTTCTCATTGAAGTAGAGACTGAATTCAGTCCCTGTGGCAGAGCTCTCAAGAACAGCTTCACTGCCAGAAAAATTCATCTCGTACTGATAACTGCAGCAAACCCAGCAGCAGAAATAGCAAACGGCAAAAGCCAAGAGCAGGCAGTGGTTTGGAACTTGGATCCAGAGAAATAGTGTTCAAGTCAGCCAGCTAACTCACAGCTAGGTAATGGCTTTGTTCAAACTCTTGCTGAGAAGTTATTGACCACAACACCACGTTGTTAAAAACAACAACAAAGAATCACAGAATGATTGAGGCTGGAAAAGACCTCTGAGCAAATCCAGCCCAGCCCATGACCTAACATCACCACAATCAGCCAGACCAGGGCACTAAGGGCCACAGCCAGTCTTTAACACGACCACTACACCCTGCTCCTAAAATAATACTATAAATAGTAAATCTGAAATCAATCTGGGCACTCCAGAAAGAACTAATTCCCTGGGATAATCATTTCAAGAGGTCATGTCAACATTTTCACACTCTGGCTTCAGGAATCACGTCAGGAAATGAAATAAATTTAATCCCACACATGCTCTGAGCTTCTTTCTCCTTGCAACAAGCGAATGAGAATTATTTCCTTAACAAACATACAACAGTCAAAAACTGCACTGGTGAGACCACATCTGGAGTATTCTGTCCAGTTCTGGGCCCCTCAGTTCAAGAAGGACACAGAGCTGCTGGAGGGTGTCCAGTGTAGAGTAACAAAGAGGATGAAGGAAGTACAGTAGCTCCCTGATGAGGAAAGGCTGAGGGAGTTGGGTCTCTTGAACTTGGAGGAGGCTGAGGGGGGGACTTCATTAATGTCTACAAATATGTGAGGGGTTGAGGAGGATGGAGCCAGGCTCTTCTCAAGGTCATCTGATGATAGGACAAGAGGACAAGGT
>VZRI01004203.1:184356-206275 GCA_013397515.1 Upupa epops | reverse complement strand
GTGTGACTTGATCCGGGTGATCCTGCTGTGGCAGGGGGATTGGACTGGATGATCTTTCCAGGTCCCTTCCAATCCCAAATGATTCTATGGAAAACACTCCAGAAAAAGACAGTAAAACTGTAAGAAGATTATAGTTTTCATTGTGATAGTGATAACAACACAAGCTTAGGGAGACATAATCCAGTGCTTTCTTCCTTGCTTCCAGTTATGTCTGGAGCTCTCACACATCCACTGCTTGTGGCTGCTGCTGCAGAGAAGCAGTGTTACAAGACGCTTTGTGAGTGGGACCTCAAGGCAACTGAGCTGAGCACTTCATGCTGCTTGGAGGACCTTGGGAAACACCCAGAAGAAAGAAAGTACAAATAGATGATGCAACCATACATCTCTCAGCTTAAAATTCCTGGTCAAGGCTAGACAGCACTACACTTTAGGGACTTGATATCAAGAAACACAGAATCATTCAGGATTGGAAAGGACCTTGAAAGACCATCTAGTCCAATCCCCCAGCCACAGCAGGATCACCTAGACCAAGTCACACAGGAACACAGCCAGGTGGGTCTTGAATGTCTCCAGAGGAGGAGACTCCACAACGCCCCTGGACATCCTGTTCCAATGCTCCATTACCTTCACTGTGAAGAATAAAGAAGGCCTGCATGAGAAGCTTCCCAGACTGATAAATACCAAGAGCTGGTATTTATGAGCAAACACACTGCTCACAGGATGACAAGGAGAACCACTCTAAAGCCTGCACCTGCAAATCATGTTAAAATGTGACACATTACAAGGGACAATGCCTGCTGGGACCTCAGTCCCAACACACTGAGATTACTGAGATTGTCATCTCTAAGAACACAAGCACAGCCAAGCTGTGCTAACTTTGGTTAGCATTGCATTCCTGTGGATGCAACGTGTGAAACGGAGGTGGGACGTAACACCAGCAGGCAAAGAAAAGAGCATTAGGACACAGGGAAACGGGTGTCAGCTGGAACAGAGGAGGTTCCACATCAAGAGGAAAAGAAACGTCTTCCTGGTGAGGGTGAAGGGGCTGCTCAGGGGGGTTCTCTGAAGACGTTTTAAACCCGCCTGGACTGTTCCTTTGCCACTGGATCTAGGGGATCCTGCTGTTGCAGGAGGACTGGACTCGATGATCTTTCGAGGTCCCTTCCAATCCCTAACAGTCTGTGATTCTGTGATTAGAGATGGGTTCAGAGTTACTGTAGGGTGAGTTCTTTTCCTATAAGTTTTCAATCCGAAGACCATTGGTTGCTACCAAAACTAAAGCAGACTGAAAAATGCAGAGGTCATTTGCTGCACTGCCATAAGCATCTCTAGATTTATATTTACCTGTGCCCTTCACTTTAACCTTCTTTCTGTTAGGAGTCCTGAACAAGCAGGATCAGTCTCCTGTGAGGGAATATTGCCACAGCAATAAGTAAGCAGTAAACCTTTCCAACTTAGGAAGGTTTAAAATGAGATTCAGGGCCACACTAGTTCCCTGCTTTAATTTTCAGGAAAAGAAAAAAAAAAGTCTTGAGGGGAATTAAGGGGGAGGGGGCAATTCTTCCTTAGAGCTTCAAATATATCTCCCAGGCAGCACAAAAAAACCGTTGGTATTCTGTACCACCCAGTGCCTGCCCACTTCTATGCTTGATTACCCCGATAAATCAGAAAACCTGTTTGTTACAGGCTCTCCTTCCATTACAGCTGTTGCTCTGGTTAACATCTTCTGAATCATCCAATTCATCAGGATCACATACGGGAGGGGGTTAATCCTTTGATTTTTTTTTTTTAAAGTTACTTTGTTCTGAATTTTTCGCCTCATCCCCTTACTGACAGAGGAACTGGATAAAGATAAATAAGTTGGAGAAGCATTGTTTTTTCTCTCCTGCTTTCTATTTTGCAGGGGAAATAGGGAAGGGGGGAAGGGGGTAGGTCCTCNAACATAAATTACAGAGTGTCACAGCTGGAAAGGGAAGTAGGGAACACGGTAGGTCAAATGCTTGCTAATGGGCTATCGAGTCATTCACCTGCTCAGAGACAAATCAGACCTGAGTGCAGGCCCTGGATGGACACGAGAGAACACGCTCCATTGCACTGTTGTCTCAGTGTGGTTTTAAGCTTACTGTGGACAAACTAAACCATCTCTAAAGAAACTTACCACATCTTCTGCCTACTCAGTGCCCAGCACATGAGAAACTTGGTTTCACGGAACTACCACAACATAACAATGTAAAGCCAGGTGCAGGGGACTACACTTTGGTCACAATAAACCCCTGCAGAACTACAGTCTGGGGGATGAGTGGCTGGAGAGACAGCTTGCATGGAGGACCTGGCAGTATTGGTCACCAACCAGCTGAACAGGAGCCAGCAGGGTGCCCAGGTGGCACAAAAAGCCAACAGCATCCTGCCTTGGATCAGCTAAAGTGTGGCCAGCAAAACTAGTGACATCATTTGTCCCTTTTCCTGGGTATTGGTGAGGCCTCTCCTCGAGTCCTGGGGGCACTTCTGGGCCCCTCACTTCAAACAAAGAGATTGAGGGGTCTGGAGCGGGTACAGAGGAGGNGGAGCGGGTCCAGAGGAGGAATGAGGCTGAAAGGAGGTTGTAGACAAGTGGGGGTCAGATTCATCTCTGAGACAACCAGTGCCCAGAAGAGAGGGCAGGGCCTGGATCTGCCAGGGAAGGGTTAGGTTGGATGTCAGGAAGCCCTTCCTCACAGAAGGGGTGCTCAGAGCCTGGAATGGACTGCCCAGGGCAATGGGGGAGTCCCTGTGTCTGAAGATGTTGAAGGTCAGCCTGGCTGTGGCCTTTAATGCTCTGGTCTGGCTGATGTGGTGATTTCAAGTCCTGGGCTGGGCTGCATCAGCTGAGAAGGGTTTTCCAGCCTCAGTCATTCTGTGATTCTGTGATAACAAATCATGACAGCAGCCCATAGCTAATGATCTCTAATGGCATTCATTCAGTTTTACAAAACAGCACAGGCAGGTATAAAGATGTGAGAAAAGAGGGATGATGACTAAACCTCAAATTGTTCCACGGTTTTACTACTGATCCCTCACCCTTTCTTCTGAACCTCTGCATATTCTTTGTAAAAACGAGCTCTACAGAGATTCCTGAGACTGAATTGTTCCAAGTCTGAGCTACCTTCAGGATAGAGGATTTCAAAAGCAAATACAGATGATTTGTACGAGTAAAAAGTGAACTTTGATAGAGAAGGAACATATCTAATATTCTACATATCTCCCATTGGATAAGACTTGCATGAGCATTCATCAACTCCTTCAGCAGAAAATATCACAGCCTTCCTTTTCGACCCTCCTCACCTGCTTTTTTAACCATCCAATTTTTTTCCCCGTTCAGTAATGGCAAAACTTTCTGGTTTCACAAGAAAGTATTTTATTGACCAATCTAATGGCTTCAATATCTGAATCCAAGTGAAAAAGAATTCATCTAGCCATATTATGTCAGAAGAAATGAGTTCGTAATTGTTGAGTTCCTATAACTACCATCATGGATTTTGCTTCTGATTCATTTCCCAAGAGTCGGTAGGAGGAAATCCTTCACGATGAGGGTGCTGAGACACTGGAACAGTTTGCCCAGGTTGGTTGTGGCTGTCCCCTCCCTGGAAGTGTTCAAGGCTAGATTGGATGCAGCCTTGAGCAACCTGTTCTGGTGAGGGGCATCCCTGCTCATGGCAGGGGGGTTGGAACTAGATAATCTTTAAGGTCCCTTCCAACCTGAACTAATCTATGAATCTCTGAATACCTGGATCCACAATGAAAAGTCTGTGGCATCAACAAAAGTACATTTTAAGGTAGAAAAAGACACAGAAAACATGAACAAACAGATAAAGCACCTACACAAGACTTTCTTGAAAAATCTATCTGATATTTGCCAGAGAAAGATTTAAAGAGCTGCTTTAGATCCAGTTGGTGTGGTATTTTAAGCATTTCACTGACAATATTTGTACTGAAGGCTCTGAGCTCTTGCGCTGATTGGAGGTGCTGGAGCGGGTCCATAGAAGCAACAAGGCTGGGGAAGGGACTGGAGGGAAAGGCTGATGAGGAGAGGCTGAGTGCGATGGGGGTGTTTAGCCTGGACAAGACTCAGAGGGGACCTTCTCCCACTGTACATNGCTGATGAGGAGAGGCTGAGTGCGATGGGGGTGTTTAGCCTGGACGAGACTCAGAGGGGACCTTCCCCAATGTACATCTACCTGAAGGAAAGTTGGAGTCAGGTGGGGGTCAGTCTCTTCTCCCAGGCAACCAGCACCAAGATGAGAGGGCAGGGCCTTAAGCTGCCAGGGGAGGGTTGGGTTGGATGTCAGGAAGCCCTTTCTCAGGGAAAGGGTGCTCAGAGCCTGGACTGGGCTGCCCAGGGCAGTGGGGGAGTCCCTGTGTCTGGAAGTGTTGAAGGACAGACTGGATGTGGCCCTTAGTGGATTGGTGTGGCTGACAGGGGGATGTTAGGTCTTGGGTGGGGCTGGATGATCTCAGAAGTCTTTTCCAGCCTCAATCATTCTGTGACTCTGTGAAGATGACAGCTTTTTAGAATCACTTGGTGAAAACTGAAACCGAAGATTTCAAAAAAAGACTCAAACAGCAACACATCCCTGAATACCTGGCTTCAGAAATAGAGACTGGACTTGGTAAAGGTCACTATTCTTCTGCACAAAACAGGAGAGGATTTTCACTTTTAAGTCCATAATTAGACTTCAGTGGAAAGTTACACCGTAAGCTCAAGAAAATTGCCAAACTCCCAATATAATCTGAAGAATAGTAGACACTGTGTTCAAGTCTGGTCTGGACACATGTTATACTTTAACAAGTACTTTGCATTGGAAAAGTTCTCAGTCACAGCAGATTTTTAGTACCATTGGAACCAGATACTTCAAAATACGCGGAGAAACAGAGCATTGTAAAAGATACATCAAAAAGTTTTACCTTGAAGCTCTCCAAGGCATCCAAGTTTAGCTGGGATAGGAATAATAACCGTCTACTGTCTACTTCTTTGCCCCCACCCCAGGGGAGCTGCTTATTCTGCAGCCCTCCATGAATGTCACTGGCTCCTGGAGGCCCCAGTCAATGACAGGTCCTTGTCACATCATCATCGTTATACGGTGCAGTTGGCAGTCCTTCTTCCAAGGGAGTCAGGACTCACTTAGCTCAGATATTGAGATTCCTTTCACCTCTCCAGAGGATGGTCTTTCCAGCTCGGGGCTAAGCTTGTTTGCAAGTCCCAGGGAAACAGGGGATTGCTGCTACTCCTGTTGTCTGCCCCATGCATGGCTTAGGAACAAAGGATTCTGCTTTCTAGGGCTCCTTCAACACCTCACCTTAAACATCTGCTCCCTAAACGAACATTTCCTGAAATCCAGACCTCAGATCTGGACCTCTTGGAAACTAGAGAATGACAGTCAGGATTTAAATCCTCCAAATGAAGTATCTTGCTTATTTGGCTTTAATTCATCCCAATCTTGATCCAGAAGAAAGCCAGATCTGATTCTAGAACGGCCACAACAGTATCTTAACTATCCATGAAGGAGAAAGTTACTTCTGCAAGACTTCTGCCACCTTGCACTCAAAACTTGCAAGACAGAAGGCAAGATTTCAGCAGCTAGTGCTCTCAGACTCAGCCACATCAGCTTGAAGATGCTAAACATCACCCCTTCAGGAACTCTGCACTCAGAGCACAGGGAGCTGGACAATCAGCAGAGCCATAAAGCACTTCAGCAACAATTTTCCCCTCGTTTGAACATAGTAGTCATAATGTTAGTAGCACACAGCATTAAGGTACATGATACAGACATTCCATAAACTCCTAATACTGCTCAGAAGACCTTTATTCTAGTTGAAACAGAGCTGCCACATATATAAAGAGACTCCCTCCACAGGCAGTTTTGGTTTTCCAGACAGTTGGGGTCCACAGTGGTCACACAAGAACATGAACTTTGGGAGTCTCCCCAGTCATCACAACAGAGCTTTGATGGGATGAAAAGGAAGTTGAATCGGACGGGACACATGGGAAGTTACATCAGACCTTTATTTGTCCAAAGGAGGTCAGCAAGGCTCAGGGTCCAGAAACAGCATGCAAAACATGGCAAGAGTAACAGGGTGGGGAGAAAGAGGAAGGATCTTTCATAAGAAAGAAAAATAATTGACATGGCGTATTTCATCTGACTGCAATGTTTCCTTATTTCCTGGAGAAAGCAAAGCACAAAGAGAGAGCACAATCTGCACACCCTCATGCACAGTGAGTGCATCAACACTCACATCTCCTGGCTGGCAGGACACATTGTCTTTCTCTCATTCCTAACATGCTCTTTCTCTGTTACCTGGAAGTGAACACACTGGACACCCCATCCTTCTGAATCTCCTGCTTTCCCTATTTACGTTGTTACCCTACTGCCTGAAAACCGAGGCGTTTCTAATCTGCTGGTCTTTTCATTCACAATTCTGTTTGGTTTGTGAATGAATTTACACCCTGGAGTTTATTTGCTGATCAGAGGGACAGAGGAGATTGTGGCCTGGCCGACTTTCCAAGCAGATGTGGGCTCTCTCTTCCGGCATAGCCAGCACCTGTTGTGGGACATTGATCTCAGCAGGCAGGAGGTACCAATTCAGCTCCTCCTCACATTCCATAAGGAGATGCCTTTGATGCAGATTGGAAAGCACTAGCAAGTCCAACACCTAGCTCAAGTTTTCTGCGGAAATTCAGTACTAAGAAGTACAAAGTACTCTGTATCCTACCCTGGAGTCCTAGGGACCATCTGTGGGTGACAGCCTTAACCGTTCAGCAACAGAAGTGAGAGCGATGACTTTTTATTTGTCACACGGTATTTTTGCCAGCTTTTCTGCTTGCAAGAGAAGACTTCTATACGGGGGTCAACACCGGGGTTGTACTCTGCCAAATACTTGACCACCTCCCCACTAAAACTGCCAAAACAGGGTTCTGCCTGGAAACAACAACAGAAATCACTCCAGAAGCTCCTCTATCAGTCTCCTAGAAAACACTTGTTCACTAGTTCTTTCCACTTCAGTTACTACAACACAGGTGGGTTTTTACAGCCAAGAGGCTGGATGGAGATTCATTTGGGTGATGACTCCTGCTGTTACTTACTTCTTCCTTCCCTATCTCAACATCAGGAAAATCCTCTACAACATATATAAGCTTGAATTCTCATGCCACTAGCAAACCATGGCTCAGGTTTAGAGAGACCCATTTGAAAAGAGAGATGAATGCACCAGAAATTCAACTCTGCTGCTGAAAGGCGCACTGACCTTGAGGCTTGCAATAATGTCGAGAATTAGCTTGTCAGCAGCCCAGAGATCCAATCTCAGTTTTCATGGAGCTGTTCCCAGAGCAGGTAGATAATGCCCAATCTTCAAAGTAACTCTGTCTCAAGTTTATCAAACAAGCAGAAAGAAAAAAAAGGAGGAAAGCAAGACACACCAAAGGGCCTATTCACTGAGCAGCGGCTTACAGGAGTCGGCCAAGCATGAGAGGATCTATTTTTCTTGCTTGGGTGACAGAAACGTTGTGCTGCAAAGAGCCAGGATACAACCTGAGCACCAACAGAATGAATTATCTCAGCCCAATCACAAATCTACTTTGAGCATCAGAGTTTAAAATTTGAGTATTAAGATTTGATTAGCAGAGGAAGAAAAGGAAAACTAGGGAGGAAGAAATGGAAAAAATGGAAAAAGCTCATGAAAAACAGTCTCTGCAGCTCACGAAAAATAGATTCCCTTAAGCCAGTGTAACACATGCTGGATGTTTCTAATCCATGATTGAAAAACTAGATGTTTCAGGATTTATTTAAACAAAATCCAAGCTCCTTGAGGAAACAGTACACTCCAGTCTAGACTTGACCTAGCTGAAACAGGCGGAAGGCTCCATAGTTTGCTAGGTCTGTAGAAACAACAGAAAAACCCCTAAAAGCTGTCTACACTTCAGCTGAAGCTGGGATATATTTGGAGCATAGAATGAGTAGCAATCTTTAACACAACTAGGGGTGGCTAAGCCATCCTTAGCATAAAATTATTATCAGTCTTCCTGAGTCAATGAGGACAAACTCTGATGCCTACCAAAGCTTTTTCTGTTTGAAAAGGAATGGATCATCCAAATCTTTGCATGATTTTATGCAGATTCATGGTGCTCTGTTGGCACACAGGATTCTTTTCTTGCTAGCTCCCAAGCAAAAGGCTTTGTGTTTGTGTTGCAAGAAAGGTGAGGTTACTCCACTACCTTTACAGAGTTTCCTCCACTCATTGTGTTTGCTGATGCTACTGGAGATCACACATGGGCTTGATACCCTAGATACGCTTTTTAGGCAACTTACTGCTTTTAAATTCTTCACAATGACACTGCAACCCTGACATCATCAGTGAAAGCTAAAATCAGGGGCTCTTCAGCCTTACTGACAAGGTTTGATGTTTTCTTTGCTTGTAGTTTGGTGCTAAGTCAGCTAGGAGGGAAAAAACAGTAAAAGAGAGCAAGAAATCTGTGATGGGAACACATCATAACATCTTGGTTTCTACCCATCGTAAGGATTGTTATTATTGCAACAGCCTGTACTGAGGATATAAAAGCAAAACCCTCTCCCAAGGAATGATTCGATGCCTTCAGTTTCAACCATCTGTGAGAGTATGGGAAAAATCTGAGATCCTCAGTGGACAGCTCTAGTTCATCCAAAGAGCTGCAAGGGAGCACTTTGTCACAACCTTGGATGATCTTTCAAGGTCCCTTCCAATCCCTAGCACTATGTGATTCTGTGACATAAAGACACATTTCAGAACACCAGAAGGACAGGTCTAAAGAACTGTGGTTCTGAGTCCATGGAAAGCTCTGCATTCACTTTTTCATGGCTCATTATTTTGTAGTCTTTTCCAGGGTTATCTGGAAACATGGGGATCTATAGCATCATCTTCTAGCTGAGCTGAGTGACTGAACAATAGAAAGTCCAGGACTCATCCTGAAGCTGAAGTTTTGTTCCTTAGAGCAGAAAAAGTCTGCTGTCTTCCCAGTTCAGTCATCAGATACCAACTTATTTCAGGTAAAGAATCAGAAACAAACAGAACATTGTGGAACCTGACTCCTGATACAATGAGGCTGAAAACCCACTTCTGCTTAAAGCAGTTCCTCTGGGTTTTTGTAAAGATGCTCAAAAATGCCACAGACTTTGTTACGATGGTCACACAGATCAGCGTCTGTATCCCATATACCACTCCTGGGATACAACCCTAGGAATAAAACTGTCTTCCTTAGGCTTAGCAGATCTGCCTGCACAGACCCAGGGTTCAGCCCATGGCTCAAATCATGCCCAAACAACCTCCACGTCACTCAGCATTTACTTCACACAGCACCTACTACCCCTCTGGAGAAGTCAAACCGAAAACAGCATTTAAAAGAAATAATAAATAAAAGCGTTTGGATCTGAATTTGGACAGGAGGCATGACGATCAGGAGCCAAACAGATTATGCTGTGTAGGCACGGAGTGAATAGCTGAGAGGCTTTCTAGCCTGAAAGCTTTCAGATGAGGTAGGTAGTTCAAAGGAATGTGCAGTAGCTATTGAACCTGCCCTACACCCAGCCAGGATGCAAGGCCAAGACTTGGCAGAAACCCGACAGGAGATGGTGTGGGGGGAAACCAGCACACGGGAGAGCTTCCCTCTGAAACTGGGTTTCTTCTTTATTAGTAAGGACAGCACAAAACACGGAGCACAAACTGTTTGGAAGAGCCTGCAAACATCACAGCGAGAAGTACAGAACATCAAAGCACTTAGTATTAAATTGGATTGAGGGAAGAAAAGTGAATTGGGGGGGAAGAGATAACTAGACAGTGGAATTTGAGAGAAGAAGTAATAGAAGAATGGGCAAATGTGGCACAATAAGTATTAGGGGTTCCTGTACCCTTTTTGTCTACAGTTGAGGGATGCGTGCTTCTCCTTCTGGGTCAGGGCACTGGTACAAGCTCAGGAAAACCACTAAAACCAGAGCACAAGTGCCAGACATCAGTGGGATTTAGCAGAAAAATACATTCTCTGTTTTATTTTACTTCAGGGAGGTTTTTAGGTGCTTATATAAAACAAAAAAGCACATTACAGACCTTCTGAATTTGCCTCAGAAATATCAGATGTGAGAGCTGAATATACAGGTAGGTTCTTATCTGTCAGAATGAAAGGTCCAGCACTCAGCACACCCCTGACTGTCTTGATTCAGTGATTAGCCTCGAGCTTCATTTCCAGGTATCAAGTCGAGTTAGTTCCTTTCAAAACATACTTACAAGGATACAAATGCAAAGCAAAGCAGACTCCCCAAGAATAAATTATCCCTAATATCCATCCACTCAAGAAAGAGGCCATCTGGTTTCAAGGCTTCAGAGCAAGCACAGAGCTGAAGGCACAAGCACGGCACATTATGCACTCTACAACCAGAACTGCTTACAACACCCGGAACATCTACTGTTCACAACTAACACACTGAAAATCTTCTTGCATGTAATTCCCTGAAGATGCACCAATAATTCCCAGGTTTGATACCAATTCTAAGTATCCTCAATGTAAGGATGTTCAAGTTTTGTTTGTTCTTTAAATTGTCATTATAAAAAAGAAAAGTAAAGGAAATCAAACCATCAGAGGCAGTCAGGCTTTTATTCACTCCCCACTCTCTTTAGGCCAAATTCTAGAAAACATCTTTACGGCCATCTCTTCAAATTACAGAACCCTATGTCAGCTGCTGCCGTTGAAAATGCAGCTGAGAATAGGGTTGGTTTAAAACCAGCCAAGTTGATATTTCATGTAGTCACTCAGAGTGATGAGATCATATTCTACTACTAAGCTAAGAGCATCATCAAGCTAAGTCTCTGTTTTCGAGGGGCCATGACTGACACATTCCTTCCTGCTGCTTTAAAGGCACAGTCCTGCTTCTACACCACTCAATCAGAACTCCTTATTTGGCCTTATAAAAACAGAGGAACAAAAATACCCTTGAAAGCCAAGGTCAGATTTAAACTCTTGTGAATTTATCTCATTTCCATAGGGCCCACACTCTGCTTCAGCCTGAATTTAGTGAAACAGCTACCTTACTGCCTTCTGGGTGAAGCTCTTCTCAGGCAGCCTCTGAAGAACTCGCACTGCAGATCTTGGCACTTTCTTGTGAGCACTCTGGCCAGGCTCACCCAAGCGTATTTAGTTGTCAACCTGCAACAAAGCAAATGTGTTTGTCATTAGCAGAGTCCTGGGTTTACTGTACATAAATCAGGGAAAGAGAAAGATACTGTTAAATGAAGACAGCTATCAAAGGAATGATTTTGCTTCCAATTAGGTTCCTAAGGAAAAAGCCCTTTGAATGAATGGCTTCCGCTGGATCTAACTAGATGCTCTCATTTGTTTTGCTGGAGTCCAAAGATTAGCCCTTCATTAGGGCAAAGTGAAAAGGCTAATTTAAAACTCATTCTCCTACTCCATAGATTTTTGTCTTCCTTTTAACTGAGAGGAATTGCTGCTAGGTCATTTATCTTCTCTGACAGATGCTGGTGTTTAGCTTCTGATCACTTTGTAGAGTGCAACCACACTCAGATCCAAACGATTTCAAAGACATTTTATGACATGGAAAGAAGACAAAATGGCAGTTTCATAATGGTGTTGATTTTTCCAAGGCATTATCCCGCCACAGTAATTAGCTGTTACAAACTCTTCCTTCACTGCACTTCTTCTTTGGTGTCTGTTTTATATCTCAGACATAGCACTTATAACTGAGATCACTAGTTTCCAAAAAGCTCTTTAGATGGGCTCTGGAAACCCACATAGGTAGACCTGATGCATAAGAATCTTTCTTTTCAAAATGTATTAAATAAAAGCTTTGCTGAAAGTATCATGTTTAAGGACAGGTTCAAAACCAGTAACTCTCACCATTTGTGGCCTTCCTATAAACTTTTCTTACCTGAGAGTGCATTTTCCTACAAACTGTACATCAGGAGGCAAGGAAGAAAGCTGTTCCATACTGACTGTTATGAAGATAAATGCTACCCAGTCCTAATTAAACTCTACTAAAATTACTTCCACGCTCTCAGACAGTGCACTGCAGTTTCTATCTCACTTCCTGGCCCAAGTGGCTGAAGCCTGGGTGCTCTGGTAAACCTCTCCCTCATTAAGTCTACATAGGCTATCATAAGAAAGATGTTTCTGCAGGACATCAAGTTCTTGGGCATCATTCTAGGTAAACCATGACCTGTTGCATTAATGAGCATAGCCAGCATCACTCACTTACTCTCACTACACAATACAGCCCTTAAGAGCATACAATCACACACTACCTCTCTTCTCTGAACTATGATACCGAGAGGTTCTCCCTTACCCAAAGGAAAGCTGAGCAGAAACACGCCAATGCTGTTCCACAGCCCTGTTGCTATTTGATTAAATCCCCCTTCGCCACGTTCCTTTTGCCACCCCTTTTCTCAGGGCTGTATCTATCACACAGCTGTTCCACATTGACTTGGGGAATTCATTTGGAGACTCAGGAAAGCAATAGCTCGGCAATTCCCCGCACCGCAAAGGCAAAGCTGAAGCGCCGTTATGCAGCACCTGCTGAGGGGACCTTTTACTGCTTTCATAATATGGAACAGGAGTTTGGCCCCAAGGGGAGGATCTCGCCGTACACAGGCAAAACCCCAGGTTCTGCCTCATTATAGTTATTGGCCTACCAATTAACCGGCTTCCTGTGAGAGCTGAGAGGAAGGCGTTTTCTTCGTGGAGATATTCAGGCTCTACAGTTTGTGAAGTTTTTTACTTTCAGGGCTGCCTGTGTCCCTAATTGGCATTTGTCACTAGCTATTCCAGATGTGAGACAAAGCATCACCCCCTAACCCCTTTTTCCAGAAGGCCAAATCAAGGCACAGGGCAGGACATGGTAACGCTGAGTGTCCGTAGCCCAGTGCAGTTCCCAAAACTGGAGGCAGCGCGTGCCATCAAGCCTCCACTCAGCTTCTCCGACTGCCCAGGTATCAGATAAACAGTTGTACGTGTTAACAAGGAGGGTCAGAAATACTCATTCCTGGAAGCATTCTGTGTTTGAGAACAGATCACAGATGCCCAGTGCTCTGTACAGTATAATCTAGGTCATTTCAAACATCTTTGTGGTACATCATTCAGAGTCATACTGTCTGCAACAATAAGATATTCCATTTGTAATGACTGTAAGAGTGAAAAAACCCAACGTTAACAAGCGTTAAAAAGCCTGAGGTAAAAGTTCTCTGAAATAAGCTGTGTAATGCTCACAGACTATTGAATGTAAGCAGCAGCTATGATGTAGCACATGCCTACAAAGTGTTAAACTGTGCTACTGCAGTAAAACTGTCAGCCTCGATTATTTAAAAGGTGTCTACCTGTAGGCTTCACTTTCCTCCGCTGTTGTTATTAGTACATCCCACATGTCTGCTCACACTGGCCAACGCTCTGCTCTCTTCATATTACACTTGGCCCTTGCTCCTGATTTATCAGCCACGGAGATGAAAGTTTGGCTCAGCCCTTCTGAACAACAGAGATTTACTCCCAATGGCATCGCTCTGCACTCAGATAAAACCCAGGTACATATTTCTCAACAAGTCCACACCAATGCCATAAAGAGGCAGCAGCTTTGTAGCCAAGACATCACAATGACTTGTGATAGGTGGGTATTGTGCGAGTATGACAGCGGATTTTAGTGTAGGATAGAGCTGACACTGCGCAAGCCAGAGCTCCCAAATTCACTTGTTCCTTCCTGCCCTCCTCTTTCCTTCATGGGTTTTTTCAACTCTGTCTGCAGGCCCCTTCTCATTTTCCTCACCTGCAGCTCCCATCTGAACTCAAGCCATACACCAGGGATCCTATCTAGTCAGTCCGCCCTGGAGTTAAACAACTAATACTGCCTCCACATCACCAGAGAACAAACGTTCCTGCAGTCCCTGTGGTTCTATTCAACATCCACATGCGAATCAGTATGGGCCAGATTCTAAGCTCACTGTACCCTTTAACACAGTTCCTCCAGAATCTGTCCTTTCACAACTACTACAATAAGGGTAAAGTTTATGGGGAGCTCTGTCCGATTCAGGTGGTTTTATCGAAAGCTTTTTTAACCCAAAACATGGTGTAAAGTAAGTACAGTCTCGCTTAGCCTCGCCGTGAGCCTAGAGCCGAGACTTGTACTGCTCACTGAATGAATCAGACCAGCCAAAATCTGTAATAGCAGTTTGCATACCTCAGAGAGACAGAAAGATAAAGGTTTCATCTTCTAAGAATGGGCCATTATTAACTGTGAAATCGCTGCTGTTATCTGCAGCAAAGCTCTTTGTGGTCTCGCTGTATTTGTTCTGCATAATGAAGGGAATGCCAGTGGTTTCCATCTCCGTACAGCTCTTCACTCAAGGCGCTTTACAGATACATCTGACTACCTTTGCTAGTTAAAAATAGAGTTACCAGAGGCAAAGAAGATTTAGCGGTCAGAAAGCAAGTCTGTGGCAGAGTCAAGAATAGAACTTAGAGCTTCTAAACTATCCCCAAAGGCCTGTTTTAACCGCTAGACAGCACTGAGCTAGCAGGGTGCAACCACAGGTCGAGCTCTGCGCCAAGCTGAGCATGTGTACACCCACATTTCCATCCCATCCCCCAGATCTTTCGGGAGCTTTTCTAATGTGTCATGAGAGAGTAAATGCCTGAGACATTATCTGCCCATTCCAAGGGCTCAGAGAATGCGTATGACATCATGAGCATGACTCCCCCGCTAATCACATTATATGCTGTTTAACTTAACACGGCTAAGCTTTGTCTGATAACATTGTAAATACCATTTTATTGTAAATTAGATTATTCAAACCTCCTCCTCAGAGTTTAGGTCAGCTGTGGTGTGAGGTCCTTGCTCCCCCTCCTCTCTACCACCCCAGATTGAATCTTTTGGGTGTCCTAATAGGGGCATTTCTACAGAAGGAAGCACAAGAAGAAAAGGCAGCTAAGCCCTTATCTGCTTCTACGTCAGCACTGCAGAGCACAGAGAGTGGACAGCAGACTTCATACATCTGTTCTTTTTCTCTTTCTTCCCTTGGAATAAAATCAATAAGCTTTGTTTTCCTTTGGAGTTGGCTGGATTTCATTACAATCTTCCTGTGAGGTAGCATATATTTGAGACCTATCATTTCCTTCCATCAGGCTGAAGCTGAGTTATTCCAGTTGGTAGCCACTGTGTTCTTATCATGGCCTTAAGGTTTCTGATTTGTTTACAAAGCAAACTGCACAAGTGTTATTTTCATTCTTGCATTTGGTTCTGTTTGCTCCAACAAAAGAACCAGACTCCAACCACATTAAACCACAGCCCCAGCATCAGCAAGACCTTCACACCAATTGACACTGATGCTTCCCAGTTTTGTGAGAAGACGACTTGAACTCTCCCATTCTGACATGTTTATTTCCTAAGGAGATAACTGCGAACTTTCTGATCCTTTAGCAACAGGATTGGCCAACACTTGTTAGACTCCTGTTTGAGAAGATGCTCCTCATCGTTCTTCCCTAATTTTATCAGGCTATAAATATCCCCTGCTGGCATTTGACAATCCAGCCTTCTGAGGTTTCATCTCAGCTATGCTCAGCTCTACACTTCTCTCCTCACTACAGTCAGCGACCACTCTTAGTGTCAACCTGGATTCTGCTTCCCATCCATAGGTAGAATGTGCCACTGGTAACACTTAAGATGGAGCTTTACCACCCAGGGCCAGAACTGCCAGCTCTCAGCACCACAACAATGCTTTGAGTTTTGACTTTGGAAACCCTTCTCAGGAAGGACGCAGACCAAGCCTTCACGCCTTCTCCACCTCCCATATACAGGACAGATAAATCCTACAAGTGACTGAGTAAGAAAACGTAAGCAACGTTCAGTACAAAGAACCACTTTGCTGTTGTCTTTCACTATGGTATGGGGTCAGGCAACCAGTGCCAGGACAAGAGGGCAGGGCCTGAAGCTGCCAGGGCAGGGATTAGGTTGGATGTTAGGAAGCCCTTCCTCACAGAAAGGGTGATCAGAGGCTGGACTGGACTGCCCAGGGCAGCGGCGGAGTTGCCATCCCTGGAGGTGTTTAAGCAAAGACTGGCTGTAGCACTCAGTGCCCTGGTCTAGCTGCTTGTGGTGATGTTAGGTCTTGGGCTGGGCTTTTCCAGCCTTAGTAATTCTGTGATTCTATGAAACTGTTTGACTTGATGATGTTGGCAGTCTTTTCCAACATAAATGATTCTATGATTCAAAATCCAGTTCATTAATAAACTTCACTGCAAGACAAATGAAAGGGAGAATAAGTGACAGAATTGGTGACAAGAGCATAACCAAGAGAAATAGATGTTGAACACCAGCGATGCGGGGAGCTCCCCAGTGGTGAAGTGACTGCTGTTTTGTCATAGTCCCTAAATGATCTAGAAATGCTGCGGGCAGGGGGCTGATGATACAAAGCTGTTCCCAAAAATGAAACCTAAGATGGATTGAGTGAGTGGGTGTTGAAGTAGCAAATTCAAAAGCCATAAAAGAAAAATCACACGTGAGGGGAAAGCCATTCACGCTCAGCCTTCAATCAGCTATGACCAGTCATGCGAGAAATCCTGGAGAAGCAGACAGTTCTCCAAAAAGATCAACCATGTCAGCAGCCAGGAAAAACTGTCCCATTAGGAATTCTGAGAAGAATGAGGACAAAGCAGCAACTGGCATTGTTGCTCTGTATAAAGCCAGAGTGTGCCCGTCTCTCTGGTACTGAGTGCAGATCAAGCAAATGTAGAATACAGTAAAGAGCTACAGAAAGGGCAAGAGCATCCATGTTCCAGAGCCACCCAAGGGATGCTAGAAAGCTGTAGCACAGACAAAGCCTAAGCAAGGCAGAGCCTTTCAACCTGGAACACAAGAAGAATAACAACCAAGTTCTAGACAAGCGGTTACAGCATTGAAAAGGTAAACAGCGATGATTATTTTCAAGAGGTCTCTTAACAGAAACAAATAGGGCACCAACTCAAACTGGCAGGCAGCAAGCGGGTTCGGAAGCAAACAGAAGGAAGTTCATTTTCACACAATACCTAACGATGTTGTGGAACTCGTTGCCACGGGACATTGTGGCAGCCAAAAACACAAGTGGGTTTCACAAAAACCACTAGATAATTCTATGGAAAACAGGGCCGTGAAGGAATATCAAAAAACAACGATACAGCTGCAGCCTCCAGCCCAGGAAAGTCTCTAAACCAGAATCCAGTGGAAGCTGGGAGGGTTTATTAAAGGAAGTATCACCCCATAGTTGTCCTGTTTTCCCTACGTAAGTTATTAGCCATTCTGAAGAGGCAGGATACGGGGCTAGATAGACCTTTGCTGGGACTCTTTGTTATGTTTGTATGTACTGGCTGATGTAAATACGAACCCCTGCGTGGTCACAGAGACCTCTGTAGAAGGCAGCTGCAGATACAAGGTGCCCACTTGGAGAGTAATGTAATAAAGTATAGTGGTTTCTACTAGAGTAGGACTAGAACTTGATTCTGTGTTCCCTTAGATATGTAGCAGTGCTATAGACTGGGGGGTGAGTGGCTGAAGAGTAGCCTGGCAGAGAAGGACCTCACAACACTGGCCAACAACTGGCTGAACAGAAGCCAGCAGGGTGCCCAGGTCGCACAAAAGGCTAATGGCATCCTGGCTTGGATCAGCACTACTGTGGCCAGCAGAACTACGGATGTCATTCTCCCCATGGATTGGGCACTGGTAAGGCCTCCCCTTGAGTCCTGGGGCAGTCCTTGGCCTCTCATTTCAAGAAAGAGATTGAGGGGCTGGAGCAGATCCAGAGGAGCAAGAACACTGGGGAAAGGACAGGAGCAAAAAGGTGATGGGGAGAGGCTGAGGGAGTTGGGAGAGTTTAGCCTGGAGAAGACTCAGGGGAGACCTTCTCCTGCTATAACTCCCTGAAGGAAGGTTGCAGTCAGGTGGGGATCAGGCTCTTCTCCCAGGCACCCAACACCAGGACGAGAGGACAGAGCCTGAAGCTGTCAGGGGAGAGTTAGGTTGGATGTTAGGAAGCCCTTCCTCACAGAAAGGGTGCTCAGAGCCATGAATGGACTGCCCAGGGCAGCAGTGGAATCCCAGTGTCTGGAGGTGTTGAAGGACAGACTACATGAAAAAAAGTTATGAATAGAAATGACTGCATTATGCAGCACTTTACCACAACCAAGAATCTTCCCCCATTCCTTGTTCAGCCTCTAGCACCTGCAGAGGTTTCAGTGCGAGCAACCCGAGTCAGGACTCAGCCCTGCGCTTGGCCACACCAAGGAACGGTGCAATTTCTCAGGGAAAATAAGTACCTGCAATTCGAAAAAGGGAGAGAACCACGGGAAAACCACGTACATAGATTGAGGGGCTGGAGCAGATCTTGCTTGCACATGCTTGTCCATCACTTATTCCTCCAAAAACTACAGACCTTATTGCCAGCAATTCTCTCAAAAAGGGTGTTCTGATTCAGAGGTGAGCCAGAACCGCTTCCTACTCATTAATCGCTACTGGGATCACTAAAACCAGCAGGTCCACGCTTGACAATGAGATAAACAATCACTAGAAAAGGTGGATTCTCCCTCTTTTGAAAAATCACATCATTTACTTAATTACCTGATCTTAAAACCCAGGTACAAAAGGCTGGAGATGTATCCTTAGGCCAACATCCCACCAATTCTGCCCTCAATTCTGCCAGCAGTTCCACCACCACAAAAATACAGTTATTTTTTGTGTACACACGTACTTCTGTACAGCGGCTGACGTTCTGCGGCCTCCTTCACGTTGCCTTCCATGAGAAATCCTTTTCTACCACACAGAGCAGTGAGATTCCTCAGGTCAAGGAGTGCGGTTTGCTACAACTTCTTAACTCCACAAACAGGGTCTAGAGCCTAGCAGTGGCCCTACAAAAGATGATAAGAATAATAAATACTAGCTTAAGTAAAAACAATCAAACATAAAACCCAATAAACCATTCCTTGCTCCCCTTAAGAAAACTGTTTATTCACCCCCTCACAAAGGAGGTCGCCCTATTTATCCGCCGGGAAACCTCAGACATTCCTTGCATGTGCGGCACAGATGGTCGCCACACAACAAAAGGCAGAAGGGCTCCGCGCACACGCACGCTGGACGGGTCTGTTCTCTGCGTGTACAGAAGCTTGGTCAGAGCTACCGCTCCAGCAGGGCTATGCTATGCATCCAAAATCCCAAACAAATAGGGAAAGCCAGCAAATATCCTTTGAACAACATCTCTCAGTGCAGAGGGAGAGACTGTCTGGGAAAAAGGAGATGCACAGTGACCTTGGCTGGGGGTCTCAGCGCATTACTGTACCCAGATTGCTTCAAGTGCTAAGGAAGCAGAAGTCTCATTTATTAAAGCTCAGGGTTCTCTTTATCTTCAAGATATTCATCACATCTGATTTTTCATGCAGGGCCACTGCTACTAGAAATTTTTTTCAGCTGTCTTGATCTTTACCCAGTGGAACTGCCCCAGGCAGAGGATATGCAGTAGCTAGATTTGCTCATTGCATTTATTTCTCTTACTCTTTTCTAATTAATGTGCTGCTTTGACCCCAAGTCCTGCTCTTCCTTTGATTTTATCATCAGGTATCAAATGTAGCTGCTCTGCATGGGTTGTAATTATTTTGCAAACAAGTGCCACTGGGATTTCTGTGTCTGGGAAGAGGTCTGTAAGGTCCATTGCAGCGAACCAGGTATCGATATCCTTGCTAATTCTTCTGTAAGTGGAAGGGCAGAGCTGTTTAGCAGAAAGTATTTCAGTTCCCAAGGCAGACAACAGGCTGTAATTACAGAGCAAAGCTGGGGGAACCGCACGGACTGAAACAAAGCAGAGCAGAAAAGTAATCCTGGCACACATCACACTCTTGTGCCACAAAATTCTGTCCTCCTTCAAGACATCACACACGTAAAGTGTCACATTTTAAAGGCCTCAAGACATGTCTTCTTTTGAAGGATTTCTTCTGCTTTCAGTGTCTAAAGAACCTGCCTTTTCTTTCTTCAGAAAACACAGGGTACAAATCTCTCTGCTTTCTCCTCAGCTTGGAAAAATTCTAAATAAACCAGGACATTTAAGAAAAAAAAGAAAGAGGAGAGAGAAAAGGAGAGAGAGAGAGAGAGAGAGAGAGAGAAAAGGAGACAGAGACAGAACAGGAGAAAGCCTTTTCCTGCATCCTGTTGTGCCTGAAGAGAACATGTTGTACCAGCCTGTACAACTGCTCAATACCATGTACTGTGGACACATCAAAAGCTGCCCATAATCATGAGAGTTAAGCAAGGAATGTCAGCTTGGATGGGGGATTGCACTGCTCTGAGTTCAGCACGCAGGTTTGTGGGTTTTTTACTACTTCAGATTTGACTGTCACGTAATTGTTACCTTTTTCAGCATCCTAACAGTCCAGGCTGGTTTGAAACGTCTCCAGAGAAGGAGACTCCACAACTTCCCTGGGTAGCCCCTTCCAGGGCTCTGGCACCCTCACTGAGAAGAAGTTTCTTCTCATCTTGATGCAGAACCTCCTCTGTTCCAGCTGACACCCGGTGCCCCTTGTTCTGTCACTGGATGCCACTGAGCAGAGCCTAGCTCCTTCCTCCCCCCCTTTTACACATTATATCAACGTCGTGCATTAAATTCATAGCATTTACAGAATTAAGTCTTTAGCAGAAATCCTGAGTTTGAGGTGTCCCATCAGTGCATTCATCTCCCCCCCATCTCAGACCTCTAGCCAAGGCAGTTTATTTCTTTCAGTCACTTCATCACACCTGACTCTTCACACAGAAAGTACAGAAACAAAATCATCATCTTCGCACTGGGTTGCTTGAACTCCTCAGGAGGGTGGAACCTCCATAATAGCCAACAAACACACTTCTGCAGGTTTTACTACCTCCAGCACAGACTGTATTTCTATAAAAACCACAAGTGCAGGCTTTGCATGTCAGGTTCTGCATCAGATACACCCCTGCTACAGCCACAGCTCTGACAGGGAATACCACCCCCAGCCCCTGTTTAAAAACAAGATTCCTCACCCGCTGCAGACACTCACGTGGGTGTTCCGCGTCCTAACATCAGAGTCTCCTTCATACCTCCACAACAGAGCACTGCCCAGGCCTGTAGGGAAAGGAGGCTGCATGTCATGACCATTGAATCCACCATGGGGTGGACTTGCTGAGGGGAGGCACCTGCTGATGAAAGACCTGCTGAGGGAAGAGACCCTGCTGAGACAAGACCTGCTGCAGATACCCATGGAGGGGAGACCCACCTGCTGAGAGAAGACCTGCTGAGGGGAGAGACCCACTGAGTGGTTATCTACTGTGGGGGAGACAGCTGCTGATGGGAGACCCATCGTGAGTGGGACCTGCTGAGGGGAGACCTGAAGGGAAGAGATTTGCTCAGAGGTTTGTGAAAGAACGAGACCTGATAAGAGGAAAAGACCTGCTCAGAGGATGATCATCATGGCAGACCTGCTGAGGGGAGACACCCGCTGAGGGGAGAGACCCAACCATGGTGAATTTGCTAAGAGGAGCAACCTGCTGGAAGAAAATACCTGCTGAGGGGACAGAGCCGCGGAGGGGATCCTCTTTTGGAGCGAACTTGCTGAGGGGAGAGAGCCCTCTGGGACGAGACCCACCGTGAGGGAGGGGGAGACGTACGGCCCCTCCGCTCTGGACACTGACGCCCATGGCGAGGAGCCGCTGTGTCCCAGGGCTTCTCTCGCAGCACAGGGGAGCTCGGGGATGGGGGTAACATTTGGGGGTCCCCTACGGGGGGTCAACAGCCCCCCTCAGGCACACAAGTTCAGCTTCCCGCCCCGCCTTCCCCGAGGCCCCCTCAGGTCCCTCACGGGCGCGAGCGGCAGCAGCGCCCCCTGGCGAGAAGGGCG
>VZRI01004203.1:150776-183398 GCA_013397515.1 Upupa epops | reverse complement strand
GGGGCCGGGCCGGGGGCTCTGAGGGGCCGGGGCCGCTGCCGCTGCGGAGGCTCCCATGGCCGAGGTGGGCGGTTTCCTGGGCGCGCTGGACCCCGAGCTGCAGCAGGGCTTCCCGCCGGGGCTGCCGCTGGCCGATTCGCCCGGTTTCCTCAACGAGCGGCTAGGGCAGATCGAGGGGCGGCTGCAGCGGGGCTCCCCCACCGACTTCGCGCACCTCAAGGGCATCCTGAGGCGGAGGCAGCTCTACTGCCGCACCGGCTTCCACCTGGAGATCTTTCCCAACGGCACCGTGCAGGGCACCCGCCACGACCACAGCCGCTTCGGTAAGGGCAGGGCCGGGGGGAAGGTGGGGGCTCCGGTAATTACCCCGCTGAGCTAATTCATCAGCCGGGATAATTAGAGCCCTCAACAAATGCGCTCACCGCGCAGCAATGCGGGAGGGGTTTGGGGGTGGTTTTGCTTCTAATTTCCTCCTGTGCCCTTGTGCAGGTGCACAGTCACATCTCCCCCCCCCTCAAAAAATAAAGGGATTCAGTTCAAAAGAAGTTTAAAAGTAGATTTTAAAAAAAATTTAAAGGAATCTAAAGTAAATTGAAAAAATAAACTGGGAATGAATTAAAGAAATAAACAGAGTGGATTGAAAAAAACTGGGAATTAATTGAAAGAACTTGAGAATGAATCAAAAAAAACCCCTTGAGAATCGATTGGAAAAACGGAATGGGTTGAAAAAAACTAGAATTAATTGAAACAAATTGATAATTAACTGAAAAAACCCAAAATGGATTGAAAACGCTAATTGAGAATGAATTAATGAGTTGAAAAAATGTATTGAGAATGAATTAATGAGTAAAACACTCCAAGCGGGAATGAAAAATGGCTTAAAAGTCGAAAATTAGTTTAAAAGCGCTTTAAAAACCAGATTTCAATTTGTAAAGGTGTTGAGATAGCAGTGGGAAAGCAAAAGTATTGGGGAAAATTAATGGGAAATGAAAAAATGGATTGAAAAGGAAAACCTGCAAGTGAATTAAAAAGTCAGGAGTGAATTAAAAATGAAGCTGGAAGATGAAAGTTAGTTGGAAAATCTAAAATTAATTTGAAGTACAGAAGAGAGAAGAAACAGAACGTTTACGGATGAACTGAATTTTAAAGAATTGAACCATTAAAACACAAGGGGGGGATGCAGCTCTCACTGTGCCCCTGGAGTCTGCCGGGAGGGAGGTGAAGGAAAGCACGCTGGAAAAAAGAAGTTCCCAGCTTGTCCTGGTTGGTTTGTTTGGGGATCTTTTCCCCCTTCTCCTCTTGTTTTGGCCTCTGTGAGCTGATTTTCTTTCAACTTGCCTGAGTTTCATTAGAGGAGGTTCCCCAAAGCAGGCAGGGAGCAGCTGGTTGGAGCAGCAGCTCAGTTTGGGGAGGTTGTTGGAAGGGGGGGGAAGGACCGCTCAGGGGAGCCCCAAAAGCCGGGAGAAGACAGAACAATAGGCAGAGCACCGTGGTGGATTTACCTTACCACCCTGGATCCAGCTGGAAGACCAAGCACCGGTGTCACTGGAGAGCAGGGACCTCTGCTGAGACTGTGTGTAATCTTCCAAAAATGCATCCCGAGCCACGGGCGAAGAAGTTGCCGAAAGCCGGAGAGAAATCCCGCTGCTCCAGCATCTAGCGCAGGTGTCTGCGTAACCCAGCACCACGTCCCACGCCGGTGACCTCAGCTGCTTTGTAACAGGTTGCAAGACGCTGCTCTTGAGACTTTTTCTAGTTTTCCAAGAGCTTTAACTCCTCGGTGAAAGGAATTACTTCTTTTCTTTTGCTGTCTGCCTTGACTTGTTCGCAGCCGGTCCTTTGCGATACCTCAGGAGCGCTGCCGGCGCTGCAAGGCGAGTTTGTTGGAACAATCGGAGCAGCTCCTCTCTGTCCCGCTTTCCCTAAACACCAGGTGTGTGCCTACCTAGCGTGTCGCTGCCTAAATCAACATGGAAAGCCATAACGCAGGGGTCAGAGACAGGTAGGAATAGACCCGTGGGGTGAACGTACCTTAACCACCTCCCAGATTCACCCGGCTTTTAACCTTTGAGCTGTCACCGTTACAACAAACTGAAAGCAAACGCGTTGCATCTGCTTTTCAATTCAAGCTGCCACGTAGTGTTTCTATCGGGTTCTTCTCAGACCCATCTCCAGGCAAGTAACCGGCCCGTTGGCACCGAGTGCTCGCCTCAGTCCTGTGTTTTTGAAGAATTCTGAGTAAAACAAGCTTGCGGCTTTGGAAAAATGCGTGAACCAGGCTGAAACTTCGGCAGGCGTTGAGCTGGAGTCGCCCAGCGTCCTCAATAAATCGAAGCGCTGGCGTTCTCTAAGTGCTTTAGCAGTCAGCATCAGCTACGTAAGCTAGACCAGACTTCAGATATAAAATATTATGGCTTTCTGCTTCAGGGTTTTCCCAAAGGCAGCGTAAAATAAATAGTTGTTTGTTGTAATTGCAAGACAAAGCCCCAGAGGATTAGGCTGGAATCCTCGTGTTCAGATAGAAGTTGGATTCGGCCTCGCTTCGGCAAGAGACTCGGAGCAATAACATGTTGGCACACAGCGTTCACCATCTGCATTCGGTAGCCATGAATATTTAAACTCCAGTGTTACTGGTATGGTTCGGATTAGGGTGTCGTGTATCGCTGCATTCCTACGTTCTGCATGCAGTGGGCTCAGAAAGGAGTGACTTGGGACAGAAACAGGGAGCCCTGGCGGTTCTGAAGGTGGTGGGGAGGGAACACAGAGCTGGGTGAGGGGCTTAAATCCAGCAGCATAGGGGGAAATACTCAAAAATCCAGTTGGAAGGTGCTCTCTGACAGCACGAGCAGGTAACTAATGGAATCCACGGATGGCTGTGACACAGCAGCCAGGACCTGTGCCCAGCTGCAGAGGGGATGTAGGGTAGAACCAGGCTTTGCTTCTGAAGGAGGCTGTAAAGAAGTAGAGGTTTGTTGTGACATCTTAGGGAGAGGGGTTTGCAGGGGCCTTGGGACAGCTGGCTTAATGGTGGGACTGGATCAGCTCGCAGGTCCTTTCCAACTGAGACAACTCTGTGATCCTACACTGGAAGGGGTTCAGGGAAAGAGGAGCAGTATCTGTGCCAACCCAATAGCTACCCAGGTGTGCAAGATGTCCAAGTCTTGGACAAGGAGGGGGAGCCCTGGTGATTCAGAGCAGAGTCTTTACAGTGAGGGTTAAAGAGAAGAATCCTTTGGTACCACAGTATTCAGGGGATGCAGCTGTAGGACACAGGACAGCCAGCAACATCATCTGCCCCCACTGCCCAAGTAACCACAGCAACCCTCTCACTGGTTAAGGACTGGAGCCTTCCCAAATCCCACCTGTCTTCCAGAATGTGGTATTTGAGACCTGTGAGAATACAGATTTGAGCAAGGATGATAGGGCACAGCTTTTCTTCTCTACAGTAGGCTTAACATGACCCTCCAGGACCACTGTAAGAAAGCTAGAGCAGTGCCCAAAGTCCCTCTCTGACCTGGCAGCTCCACCTAAGGCATCCCAGAAAGAATCAAGTGTTTTCCAAGACATCTCTGTTCTCACTCTATCTGCCAGAAATAAAGGGCGGCCAAAATCTGGCGTGGATTTGGACTGCCATTGGCTCCCCCTGCGAGGCTCCTTCTCAGAATGAAACAGAGTGAAATCTGCCAAGACAGTCCGTGCCAGGAGGAACTGCCCCTTTCCCTCCTCGTGTCTGGTTTATACCAGCATTAAACAGGGGACAACAATCTGAGGCCCTAAACTACAAGCGAGGAACAAAGATGGGCCTTGAGTTTGTACTGCAGAGGAGAAACAGAGACAAACGAAGCTCTTCCGGGGTACGAACCTGCTGATGGATCTGTAAGAGTCCCCCGGAGAAGCCGCTGAAAGCTCCAGAGAAGGTTTTGCCTTAGATGTTTGACGTTCAGACTGCAGAGCACCTGTTGCTCAACAGTTGTTGAGGTTTTTAGCCAAAGCTTTAGGTTTGTAGCTGTTAATACAGCGTCTGATGTTTCCGAACCTCTGCCTCTGAATACAGTCCTGTCAGGAGAGACAGGTGCAAGGCGCTGGGCTGCTCTTTCAGGGATGGTTTGCAGTAAGGCGAGAGCGTGCGGGTCCGGCCACAGCACAGCTCAGGAGAGATTATTCAGTGCTTTGGTGGTAAAAGAATCCCGATGGAGTCTTAATCGAATCTCTCCACGTGTTATCCAGAAAAGCTTGAGGAGTGAACTGAAGGAATAATCAAAGCAAGGAAAGAGAGGCAGGTCCTAAGGTGGGGGAGGGAACCCCAAACACGTGCTGTACAGCACAAACACACTGCTACAAGAGGAGAGAGGATTCTTGAGCTGACCCCAGTGGCCGCTCCCTGTGCTGCTGGAGCTCAGATGGACGAAGCTGCAATTTGGTCTGGCAACTGGAGTGAGCTGAGGACAGGGTGGATATCCACCCACACTTTTTTCAGCCTTTGCTCTGTCTCCTGACTTCTGTGGGATTCAGTTTCATTCTTAATGCTGTTTCAACATAGTCCTCTTCCACACCCATCTCTAAGTGCCACTCAGAGACCAGAGAAGGGGAATCTCTCGAGGGACAGTGGCAGAGAGATTTTTCATGGGCACACCTGGAAGAAACCAGCAGGTGAGGGATGTCTTGCCCAGCCGCTCCGAGAGGGGAGACAGGAACACTGCTCCTAGGTTTTTCCTTACCAGGTCTTTGGAGACCTGGGGTCACTCTCAGGAGAAGCTTTTGGGTTTCCTGCCTCAGACATCTGTTGGCTTCTAAACAGGAGTAGCAGTGTTTCCCTGCTTCCAAGAGGTGACAGAAAGCAAATTAAAACTGAGTACACTGGTGCTGAGCAGTGTCTGTGCCTCTAGGGAAGTCCAGCTCCTGCTTTCTAGTTACCATAGAATCACCAAGTGGTTCGGCTTGGAAGGGACCTTTAAAGGACATCTAGTCTTCCAGCCCTTGGGGTGTAGATGTGTCCCCAGGCCAGGGTGTGTAGCTGGGAAAGGGCTGTGCTGCTCCACAAAGCAGGATTCTGTTGTTTGCTTCCCTATTTGTCTTGAGGACTTGCAGCTCCCCAGTCTGTTTTCTCTCTCTCCCCACCCCACAGCACCCGCTGGCTGCAGGGAGGGCTGGATCTTTGCACAGAGCAGGCAGGACAGGAGGATAAGCAGCCTGGTGGAAGGTAGGATGACCAGTTCTGACTGACTAGCAGGCAAAGTGGGACAGAGCTGTCCATCCCCGTCTGGTCCATCCTATATTTAGTTGGCAATGTGGTCTGAGAGATCCCGCACCCACGCCTGGCCCAGCAGAAGACACGTGCCCTGAGCTGAGGGGTGACCAGGAGCCACGACTGCCGCTGGAGTCAGCCGGCTCGGGTGGCCCTGCTGGTCACGCGGAGGTTTTAGGCTGGAGGAGCACTGAGAAGAGAAGGACTAGAGGTAACCTGATCAGAGCAGCGACTGCTCACCCACTGGATGTTTTGGGAGCTATATTAAGAGAAGCTGGAGCCACGCTAAAGGTTAGAGCAACTCTGTCCTCCTGTCGACACAGACATCGTATCCAGATGAGAAGGGGAAAACCCTCTTCCTTCCTCTGCTGCTACCTCCCAGCTCATTAGATCAACCCTGGACACGGGTGAAGACTGGCCATGACCTCTGGCTAGGGAATGGGTGACATCCACCATCTAACACAGTCCCTCTAACAGCCTGAGGAGGTTTCTGTGTGAAGTCTGAAGGTCTCCACCACCTGAGATGCTGGCTTTGTTCAGAGCAGTTAAAAAACCTTTCTACTTGGGGGCTCTTTGGGTTTAAGTGCTTTACCAAGGCTTCTCCTATTACAAATCTTTCCTCCACCACAACAGCTGCCACCCTCCCTTCCCACAGCAGCCGGGGGCAGGGGGAGCACAGCAGACCCCGCTAACTGCTTCACCACAGGAAAACTGTTTTATGTTGAGGGTGGTGACACCCTGGCTCCTGGTGCCCAGAGAGGTGGGAGAAGCCCCATCCCTGGAACCATCCCAGGCCAGGCTGGACCTTGGAACTCTGAGCAACCTGCTCTGCTTGCAGATGTCCCTGCTCTGGTCAGTGACACTGGCAGGAGGTGACGGAGGAAGGACCAGCAGCTCCCTGGCTCTGGAGGCTGCAGAGGAAGGTGCATTCTACCTGCAGGTTTTTGAAGTTGGATTTCATCTTGCAGCTTGCACCCAGAGTTTAGGGGCAGCAAATACCCCGCTGGACACCAGGATGAAGATGGCCCTCACCGACATCTCTTCTAGAGCGTTTCACTACTTTTTATTGCGCTCATCACCTGCAAACCCATGGGACTATCACCTCAAACCAGAGGCAAACCAGCATGGTAACTGCCTTCTGAATGTCCAGTGGACCAGGCACAGGGTTCTACGTCTGCTGTCAAGGGGATAATCCCACTGAAAGCCGTCACAACAAAAGCTAGGGAGATCTCCTCGTGAGCAAAGGTAGCTCCTCTCGGCAGCGTGGATTTGTGAGGCCGGGGAGAAGCCTGGAGTGAAGTCAGAAAGACTGCAGTGCATGGGACTGTTGATGTCAAGCTGTGTTGTTAGGAGAGTGGGTCTGTAGGAAGCTCTGCAGAGGTTGGGAAAGGCTGGTTCCTGTTCTCGCTGGAGCCTGGTGTGATTCTCTGTGTGATTCAGCCTTCTTCTCTTGTTCTAGGGATTCTGGAGTTTATTAGCCTGGCAGTGGGGCTGGTGAGCATCCGTGGGGTGGACTCCGGACTCTACCTCGGCATGAACGAGCGAGGCGAGCTGTATGGGTCGGTAAGTCTGAGCTTTTGTGCTGATTAGCAGATTCCACCTCATCCCATGCTGCTGTAGGACACAGAAAGCAGGAGACACTGCCTTTCCAGTCCAGGTTTCTAGTGGCAGCCAGGGCCTTCAGAGCCGTGGCCCTCCACACAACCATTTTCCAGTCTCCCCTCCTGTAGCTGCTGCACTTCTTTGGTGCCTTTGCTTCAGCTGCCCCTCTCTCAGAGGGGATTTTGCTCTTTTATGCCTCTTCTCCAGATCCCAGCCCTGACCCTGTGTGAGAGTCTGCTTTCCAAGGATGGAGCACAGTAGATTTAAAACAACTCAGTTTTAAACCAAAGCAGAAGGCACGTAGCTCCTGCTAAGCAAATCTCTGAGTGCAGAGACTCCTCTACTGTGCCTGTAGGGAATCACAGCCTGGGTTGGGTTGGAAGGGACATGAGAGATCATCCAGTTCCAACGCCCTGCCGTGGGCAGGGACGCTTCTCACCAGAGCAGGGTGCCCAGAGCCCCATCCAACTTGGCCTTCATAAAACCTTAGCTCAGCAAACAGTAACAGTAAACCACGAGTTTCTAGTGTCTCTTCTTCTCCCATTCCCATCTGAGGCTGCCACAGACCCTTTAAGGTGCAGTTACTGGTGTTTCTGAGAGACAATCAAACACTGGCACACACCGTTCTGTTTCCTCTCCATTCCTTGAAGGACCTGACCCAAGCTAAATGTGGGGACAGCCGTTAGATTACAAACGTGTGAGACAGGAGATAAAATCCCCTGGGTCCCATAAAACCCCCTCCAAGTCTTCAAGCACCCCTCTGAGAGCAGTACCTGCTCAGCCGCCCCTCTCCTGTCCATCCTCAGCTGCCCCTCAGGTCGCAGCTTTTACTCATCCCTGCAGCACACGAGGACACAGTCAGTTCCTTCTCTGCTTTCCAGCCCCGCAGCTCTGATTGCCAATCACTATCATTTCATGAAGAGTTAGTTAAACTCTAGAGCCCATGTTCACATTAGGGCACAGAATCAGCAGGAGGATAGCATCTCCCAGCCCCTCCTCTGGAAACAGAGCTGACCTGCGGACTAAACACAGGCAGATTCCTGCTGCTGCACCTCAAACAGCAGAGCAGGCGCTGAGCGGAGGCTGCTGGGCTGCAGTCAGACTGCTGATCCCAGCTGCTCTCAAGTCTTGAAGCCGGTCCCCAAATAACCCTGGGGTTCTACACTCTGGGCTCCGCGGGCTGTACAATGAGTGCTTTTGGAAATCAAAAGCCACTACAGTCTTCTTAATTAAAGGTCCATAGCCGGCGCCTCGGCGCAGCGCTAGCATTACTACAGTATTTTAGGAGACTGCAGCGCGGCCGTATCGTTACAGTCCCAGCAAGTTTATCCTTGTCCTCCTTGCCCATTCTGCCCAAGCCGTGTGCTAGCAGAGTCCCAGCGATGCATGAAGCACCTCGGGCCACACGGCCTCCCTGCCTGGCCCGCCTAACCTCGTGCCGATGTTTCTGTTAGGTTTCCCACTCACTGCAGGAGCAAAAGTCCCCGGCAGCACCTCCTGTGCTACCTGTATGGCTTCAGGCTCAGCGGGGCATCCCAGGGCTTGGGAGTGGGCTAAATCACACCTTGTGAGGTACCCCAGACATTCACACCCTCTCTGTACCTCCTCACAGCAGGTAAACTGAGGCAAAGAAGCAGTGTGTGAGTTCAGCCAGTCCACAGGCTCCAGCGGGTTGGAGTGGATCCTAGGGGAGGGAAAACAAAGCTGAGTGTTCATTTACAGACAGTTCCCGGTCCCCCAGGTCTCAGACAGCAGGGGCTGTGCTGTAGGTGGTTGGAGGGCCCACGACTCACCTCGGGGTTTATTTAATTAGCAGCAAAACAGCTTCTGAGCGCAGGTGAGCTCCTGGCTCACATAACAAAACACCAAGAGCAGGCAGCAACAGTGACTGAGCATCCTGCACGCCCCAGATAAGAGGCACCCCCTACCCAGCTCGTTTACAGTGTAGGTTCAGTATTTGTAATACCCCACAGCCCACGTTTGCAGACAGCTTTTCATCTCTGATGACTCCAGGCTCCTGCCTCCCCCGTAGTGATATCCCAGCGGGGTGGGATGGGGCACAGGGACCATTCTGCTGCTCCTCGTCACGGCTGGGTACTTCCTAGCACAGAGGTGATGGGAGGGAGAGGGAAGGAACGATGGGCACCAGCTGAAAATCCACTATGGAACAGTCCCTGACGACAGCCCTCAGCTGGCTGTGACTGCGGTGGCACCAGTCCCAGCACAGGAGGCACGAGCCGTGGGCTGCACACACTCATCGCATCACCTCTTACCACCATAAATCTGCCCTGGGGTTAGACATCCCAGAGCGCTGCTCCTCATCCAGGCACCCCGGGTCTCCTTCTGGCCTCACCCCAGTGCTGCCAGGAGCGTCGGCAGATGAAAGGCCCAGGAAGACTTTCATGGCCCCTGCACCACACTCCTCTGCACCTTCAACTTCCAAAGCGGCGCTGGCTCCCCTGGAAACCCTTCAGATGCGCTGCCCGGGGGTTGTCTCGCACGCGAGACGTTCTGGGGGTGAGCAAACAGCGCTGTAAAACGGGCACCCACCTCCTCCTCTTGGTTCCCTCCTCCGACTTCTGAAGCTTTTAGGACTTGGTCTGTAGGGTTTGTGCCAACATCCAGCTTTCCCCTAGGGAAACATCCCCAGCAGCACAGTCCCCATCCTCAGAGGAGCCAGGAGACGGTGGCTGGGGAGATTAGAGGACAGTAAAGTAAAGGCATGAAGACAAGATGCTGTTTACTCTCCTTTCTGACCCAAATGCCTTTTCCCTTGCCCTGCTGCCTCTGCCTTCCCCTGCAGAAGAAGCTGACGCGGGAATGCGTGTTCCGGGAGCAGTTTGAAGAGAACTGGTACAACACGTACGCCTCAACCCTCTACAAGCACCCCGACTCGGAGCGACAGTACTACGTGGCGCTGAACAAGGATGGCTCCCCCCGCGAGGGGTACAGGACTAAGAGACACCAGAAATTCACCCACTTCCTACCCCGGCCCGTGGACCCTACCAAAATACCCGCCATGTACAGAGACCTCTTCCACTACAGGTGATGTCTCCTGCGCTGCCCCGTCGGTGTAAATAACTCGGGCTCCCCAGCTTCTTCCCAGAGCGCTCTTATCAATAGCCATTCCATCGTCCCCGTAAGCGTAGATGACGTAGGAGAGCACCTCCATGGAATCCAGACGCTGCTGTTCCTCCTGGTGTCAAGCGTGTATGGAAGCTGGGTTCTTCAGGGGGTGGTGGTGGGGGCCAGGGAGGGAACCCAACATATAACCTCGGGGTTTCATTCGCTTTCTTTACCCGGTCGCTACGAGAGAGGCCGAAGGTTCAGCGTTAGGATTGCTTAAAGGAACGAGCAGGCGAGTGTAAACCTGGGGAGGGGAGGCAAAACGAAACCAAACCCAACCTAACCATGAAGAGAAGGAAAGAAAACCAAAGGCCACGGGCCCTCTGCAGCTGCTGCTGAGCTCGAGACGCTCACCCACCAGGAAGAAGGTGGTGCCCTGCTTCAGCAGCCTCCCCTCCCCGGGCCGATGCTCCACGGACTGGTCCTGCAGCGCTGGGGTTTGGGTTCCCGCCGGGGGGCGGGGGACGCGGTTCAGCTGGAAGCATGGATCCTGTGCCTAGGGCCAGAACTATTTATAAAAATGTATATGCTATTTATTTTATATATTTATTTATTTCCAAAGAATTCTATTTTTAATGAGAGATGCTATGACCGGATTTTTCATCAGGAAGAGTTAAAGGTCCTACTGAAACAGGAAAAGAGAAGAAAAATGAGTTTTAAGAGCTTATGGGCAATAAAATTGTCTTTATATTGTAGATTTCTTGGTAGCCCTTTGGTTTTCTTTTTGATGCTCCGTACCAGCTCACCCGGTGTTTCCCCATGACCATGAACACCACCTTGGCCACTCTGCTCAGACCACACCTTGAGCACTGCGTTCAGTACTGCGAGAGAAAAGAGATGCAGGTAGACTGGAGAGAGTCCAGAGAAGAGAGACCAGGATGATCAGGGCACTGGAAGACCTCCCCTATGAGCAAAGGCTGAGAGAGCTGGGTCTGTTCAGCCTGGAGAAGAGAAGGCTGAGGGGGGACCTCACTGTGATGCTCCAGTCCATCAAGGGTGGCTGCCAGGAGGATGGAGACTCCCTTTTCACAAGGAGTCCTGGAGAAAGGCCAAGGGGGAATGGTTACCAGTTGCTCCACAAGAGATTCCCACTGGATTGGAGAGGAAAGTTGTTCACGCTGAGAGCTGTCAGACAGTGGAAGGGTCTTCCCAGGGAAGGGGGGGGATCGCTCAGCTGTAGACAGTGTTAATGCTCAGCTGGACAGGGCTCTGGGCCAGCTCATTTCGACTGGCTCCTGCTTTGAGAAGTTGGGACTGGGTGATCCCCGAGCTCCCTTCCAACCTGTGAACCTCTGCAAAGGTTTCTGTGTGGTAAATCACCTAGCTCGCACCAAGATGACGTCGAATTGTAGCTGGGATGGACCCTGGAAGCATCAGCCCACGGAATAACCTGGGTGTCCGATGAGCCGGGATTTCCCAGAACTGCAAATAATCCAGCCCCCTCCTTTAAACCGGCGGAGGCAGAAGGGGGCCTTGGGCCACACCGGGCACAGCTCAGCTTCCACAGACGCTCGATGGGGTTGTGCTGCAACCGGCCACTGTTGTGTTGTCTCCTCCTGGGCTCTCCCCTGCCTCTCTGGCCCCACGAACCTGGGGCAGCCCTCAACAAGAGTCGTCAGCAGCTGTGGATTAATCATCCTGTTGAAAAACCAAGCAGAGGAACATCTGGAGCATCTGCCGAGTATTGGGATGGACCCATCGCTCCTGCGATAAACCCACCGCATCTCCCACCAGACTCACCTGAAGCATCAGGGAAACCCAGGGGGGAGAAGCAGAAGGCAACAAAAGCACCTGAAGACCCTCGTTCCCCAAGCCTTTAGTGGGGGTGAAGATCATCCCTGCAGCAGCTGTGTGGTAGAGCGCTCTGTGGCAGCTGCTCACTCAGCACAGGTCCTCGGTGATGCCTGTGCCCACCCGAGGTGTCACAGAGCGGCAGGGAAGCTCCCGGCAGCGATCCCAGTTCACGTCCCCTGTGATCAGCAGAGAGAGGGGCTGTGGCCGGCAGCAGGGGTGTGTTGGCTCCTACAGGCACTTGGCAGCACCGAGGAGAGGTCGGTATGAAACGGGGGTGCAGAACACCTACAACTACAAGTGTGGAGCTGGGGTTTTCTTATCACCTCAGTGTTCTGCTTTGCAGCCTCCTCCTTGCGAAGCAGTCCAGGCAGAATCTCAGCTCCTTCAGCTTCAGGCCCTGAATTCCAGTTTCACTGACCTCAGGGTGATCCACACCGGCTTCTCCACAAGCTGCTCTGCTAACAGAGCATCAGCCCCGATGGCCAGCTCTGCCTCCAGTTCCCTCTCACCCTCTCTGCCACCTCCCGCATCCCTTTGTTCCTGTGGTCCCCAGTGGGTCTGGCAGCCACCAGAGGATGGGGCTGGGACTGGCAGCAAGGAGATTACGGGAGCTTTACCTTGAGTGCTCCAGACACGAAGGAATCTAACCCTGCGTTTGAAACGAGCAGCGTTTCTTTACCTCCTTCCTCTGAGTCACTGCCGAAACATCTCGTCCTCAGCCGCCACGTCGGGCGCTCACGAGGAGTGTCCTGACGTGCACTGCTGACCTTCCCCTGCACAGAGGGAAATCCCTCAGACCTCCAGCTTGGCTCTGCCCCCAAGGGACGATCCTGCCTCCCTCCAGCCGAGGGTTTCCGTTGCACTTGAAGATAAATCTAGCGGTTGAGAGTCAGCGCCCGTTCCAAACGAAGGTCAGAACCTGATCGCAGCGATGCCAAGTGCTCGCAAGAGGCTGGCGGTTTGGCCCACGGAGCCAACGTGCGATGGACCTGTCGGTCCGAGGTGCCTCAGCAGAGCCTCCCGCTGCGAAGGGACTGACGCAGGAGCGATGGACGGTGAAAAACATCTCTTTAGGATCCAGGTTGACAAAACCGATCCTTGAAGCCAACACAATCCAGCAAGAATTTACTGGAAGGCCCTTGGGGTAGAGGTTGGTGTCGCCTCCCACGTGGGGTGTCTGCTGAGGGGAGGATCCAGCACTGCTAAAGCCCACCCACAGGGCTGCTGTCAGCTGGAACTTGCTGGGTTTGGTCCTGGTTCAACCAAAGAGAGGAGAAACCAAACGAAGACAGGAGCTGGGAGCCTGAACGGCAGCAGAATCCACCCTCTCAGCCTTCGTCTGCGTGTGGAGCGACACGAGGAGCAGCCAGCGATGTGCAGAGGGTTCCACATGGACACACTCGCCTCTCTGTCTCCTTCCCCTTGTCCAGCTGTTACCCCACCCAGCTCCTCCTGCTCTGCCTGGTGAAAGCAACCAGAGACACGGACTGCTCCTGCAGCTCTGGCTGGCAGAGGGCCCCTGCAGCCCATTCTGCATCTCCTGCTAGGGAGGTGTTAGAGGCAAACATGTTTGAGATGCTTCAGCCTGAGAGCGCGTCCCCTAGAACAGGAGCGGAGACACCAGCGCGTGTTTGAGGTCTCAGCTCAGGCAGCTTCCACTTGCTTCAGAGCTGAAAACCTCTGCGTCAGCTGAGCCAGCTGAAAAGCTTCTCCTAAAGGGAAGGCAGAGCTGGCTGGCACAGGGTGGGGGCCCTGGTCCTGCACCCCCTGCACCCTCCCAGCGCTGTTTTACACAGGAGAGGCTGCAGCTCGTGAAGCCCCACAGCAAATGGGACAAAAGGCATCGCTTTCCAGCCTTCTCCTTCCAGCCGGGAGGGGCTGGAAACCTTATCCTGGGACAGCTGTGCAAAGCAGGAGGGAGGAGGTTGGCAGCGCTTTCTCAGGTCTCAACCACACAGGGGTGCAGTTGGAGAGGGAACTCCCCCCCCGCCCCGAGGGAGGCCGAGCACAGCACAAACCCAGCAGTTCCCAGCTCTGGTGCAGGACAGAGGCACAGGGACAGTCCTGGAGGGGATGGAGGAGACAGATCCACAAGAGACAAAGCAGAGCTCTCCTCTGGGGGGGGGACGTGTGGCTCAGGGCTCCTTTCGCCTTGGTGGGAGGGAACAGAACAGAGACTCCAGAGACTTACTGTGACCGAGAGCCCAAACCAGCCCAGGGTGTCCAGAAACAGCGCTAGAAAGAGCCCATCCTCACCTGGCAGGGCGTCCCCAGAGCTGTGTCGCAGCTGCCAGCCCCCAAGGCACCAAGGAGCGGACCTTCCCTGAAGGAGAAGGGTGGAAATCCTTGTTGCTGGTGAGACAGACGTCAGCCCCGCTCGGGATGGTGCTGGTGGGAGAGAACAACCCCGAGTACCTCATCTAAACGGCGAGGTCCTCTCCCAACAGTCTGAATCAGCTCGTACTCAGGGGTTTGGCTCAAACACCCACTATCCTTGCGCGGGGGGTGTTCCGCAGGGCAAAGTCCACCTTCAGCTCCATCCAGAAGGGTTTGCGACGGCAAAGGTGCTGCAAGGCAACAGACTGAGGTCACTGAGTGCTCCCCTCCCCGAGGCACAGGGCGCACCCTACACCCACAGCAATCCTGGGGTTACCTGGTGTCTCAGGATCCTGCTCGTTGGATGGGGCAGCCATCGAAGAAGGAGACACGGTCAGAATGCAGAGGCAGAGCTCAGTCCCTGGCAGGGAGGTGGGACGGAGCAGCCAGCGCTGTGGATGAAGTGGTTTTGGTGGTTGATGCTGCACAAACACAGCCCCTGGCCCTGCTTTCCAGGTAAAGACCAAACGCAGCTGCGGTCAGGAGGGAGAACCAAGCAAACCCCAGCACCAGGATCTGCGTGGTACCCAGAGTCAAGTCAGAGTCTCGTACCTGCACAGGCTGGGTTTGAGAGCCACAGAGCCAACTCCACCAAGGAGTCTCGGGCTCTTGTCTCCTCTCACCAGAAGACAGTTAGCACTGTGATGGCCGTGGCTGAGCTGGGCAGTTCCAGTAGCAACGAGAACCAGGCTTTGTGCAGCCCGGCTGTAGAAGCAGCCGTTGCCAGAGATTTGCTCTGCCCAGTGCTCAGGTACCGCTTCTTTCCACATCAGCACCTCCCAAAGTTCTCCTGTGCACCAGTCACCACACACAGAACTGAGATGGTGTCTGAGCTCAGATCTCGCTCAGCAAGGACCCAAGAGGTGACCCCACTTCATCCCAGAGCTCCCCATCCCTTCGCCAGGGCAGAGTCCCCGTTCCAGACTTTCCCAACACCTTCCTCTAGTCACCTCTTCCCCCAGAGCCACCCGGGCACTGGGCACAGCAGCTCCAGGAGCTGTGACTGGGGGGGAATAGGTTCTGCACAGCTGCTGTGCAGCAGCTGCAGCAGTCAGGGTGGTCACGGGCAGGACGAGCCCCTTGCCCCATGCGCACGGGGCAGAGCAGGAGCCTCTCCAGGCTGCTGGCTGCAGAGCACCAGCCCTGCGAACGCTGGGTAGGGCTGTGCACAGCTCCAAGACCCAGAGCTGAGACAGAGCACAGCTCTCCTGAACAGACAGAGGAGGTGGAGACGTGCCAGTGGCCCATGCTGTGTCGCATCTCCAGGGTCTGCTCTGCTGCACAGAGGATGCACACAGGGCGAGTTCAACACCAGAGCAGGTCTGGGAAATGCAGATGCTGCGTGCGGACGCGGCTGATGCTGCCACAGCAGCAGGTTTCCAGATGAGAAGGGTTAGGACGTTCGTCATTACCTACATGCTGAAAACTTAGCTAACTCCAAGCCTCGTTCTGTTTAAGCTGACCCATTTTACTTTCTTCACCCCGCTCAGAGTGGATCTGCCTTTAAGGTCGAGGCAAAACAAGCCCAGGGTTCAGCATCTGGCACCCAACGCACTGAAACATCCCCTCAGCACGGCAGCACCCTGCAGGGCCCTTCTGCAGGGAGGACTCAGCCTCGGACACTGCCCAGCCCTACACAGCCAGCACCCAGCCTCTGCCACACAAACGAGCCTCCCGTTGGCCACTTCCCCAGGTGAAAACCACAGGGATACTGAAAACCCCGCTGCACGCGCTGCTCCGCACAGCACAGTGGGACTACTCCCACACCAGGCAGCGTTTCCACAGTGGTTCAGGGTGGAAGGGACCCCTAAAATCACCCAGCCCCCCTGCCATGTGCAGGGACACCCCTGACCAGACCAGGGTGCTCACGTCCCCAGCCAATCTGGCCTTGAACACTGCCAGGGAGGGGGCAGCCACCCCCTCCCTGGGCAGCCTGATCCAGTGCCCAACCTCTCTCTCAGCAAAGAGCTCCTTCCTCAGATGCCATCTAACCCTCCCCAACGCAACCCGAGGCCATTTCCTCACCCACATCACCCGCAAACCTGCACCACAACGCATTTCCCTAACGTCTACTCCCCGTAACGGGGAAACCCACGAGCTCCAGAGCCGCGGCGCCACCAGCCCGTGCTGCGGCGGAGCTGCCGCTGACCCGCGAAGGCAGCACAAGGCAGGCGGGTGGATTTTGGTCACTTTATTAAATGAGATATTAAACAGTTTTAAGTTTCAACTACTAAACAGCACTTTGAATGGTGAAAACACAGATAGGATTATCGGCATACTCGAATGCTTCTTCTCTTTAAAAACCACATGTCCAGTCCTTATATATATTACAAAAAGAACAGCCTTAGAGGAAGAGGGGACACCTTGCTCTATGGGACTCAGGATATTTAATACAGAACTGAAAAAAAGCCATCTAATCGAAACCAAGGCAAGTCTTCACAGCTGTATGAGTTCAGCAGCCAAAGCTGGTTGATGGACCGAAACATTTACTATACAACTGGGACAAAACCATGTACAAGATCACAATACTAAGCAAAAAACGCTTTACATCCAAAGGAATAAACAGCTTACAAAATGTGGAGGAGTTGGTTTGGGTTTTTTTTGTTGTTAGCAGGCAAAACTTGTCTTACAAGCAACATTTCTTTTTTCTTAATTCGTCATCTTAAGCCGCTGGAGCTAAAGTTAAAACAGCTAAAACAAAGGTAAAAAGGAGCCTCTTATCTTACTGCTGTACCTGCCGCTCCGCACGCATCCGCTAAAGCTCCACGGGCAACTCCAAGCGCGTTCGGTATGCAGCTACAAATGTCGAGTGAGGAAGGAGGATGCCAAGTGGTCCAGGTGTGAGTCGGATGCCTCCGTCGGCTCTCTTCTCGTCAGTCGTCTCGTTAGCCCAGAGAGTTTTATCCCGAATGGAAAAAAAAAAATGTGCCTTTAAATGTTGCCTAAAACTTCCACACTGAAGTCTTTTGGAGTCACTGCAAAACTCTGAGGAATAGTCCCAGGTTCGAGAGAGAGTTCCCTCTGTCTCTCTGTCTCTCTCTCTTACTCACGTGCCACGCCGGAGTAGCGCTGAGAGTCACCCGTGGTTGGTTTGCCTTGCGACGTTCGTCTCCGAGCCACTCCGCCTGCTGCCGTGTGAACACGTACATCTCTCTTTGCTCCTCTGCCCCCCCCCGAATCCAACTGCAGTTGGAGAGCTGGCAGAGCCCTCGAGTGCTCCGAGGTTCTTCTGGGGGTACTGGAATAAAAGAGTCCAGGGCCAGTGACTCTGCTCACTGGTTTTTGCAGCAGACCGACGGAACTCGGGTTGGGTCACGAACCCAGTTTCAGTCCCTACATGAAGTATCGCGTTGAGGTTTGCGTCCTCAGATGCCAAACACCCACACCTGTCCATCCGGGGCAAGAACCCTAACTCCTGCGAGAAACTTTCCAGAAACAAAGCAATTGGAGTTCATGGCAGCCAGTCCGTAGAGCCCAGCCACTCTCGGGAGGAGAGGCCTCTGTCCCCTCGTGTCTCTGGAGTTCTCTGCAGTCCATACTCCACCGCCTCAAACGCTCCTGCCACTCACTTTTTACCCCCAGACTATAAACTTCGTTTTGAGGGTGGAAGAAGGGGAAAGAATCAATCAGCAAAGAGCTCTACTTGAGATCTTCACGAGCACAGCAAGCGCGGGGAAAGAGGGAGCTAAGGGTGTACAACAACCCAAACATCTCTCTCCGCTCGAAGGTTCAGAAACCCCAAGGGAAAGAAGACGCCAACAGCAATCAAGCCCAGCTCTCTGCACACTCAACGCTGCTTTCACACGGCCGAAGAGGAACGGGCAGGAGTGCGTAAGGAAAACTCTTCATCTAACAGGAGGAGAAGTTGTGTCACTGCACCGGCAGCCCCGGAAGTTGCTGCAGCACTTTCTCTGGATGGAAGCCCCATCAGCGATGGTTCTGCCATTTTCAGGTCGGACCCCGACCACCGTCACCAGTTTAACCCCCAAATACCAGCAATCTCGGTGACCTGAGCCCGTCTCCCATTGCCGGCAATGGGGAGAGACAGTAGCACCAGCATTAAGGAGTTAACAGTAATGTGCTTCGCCGAGAGAGTCGAGTCGGGGCGTGAAGGAGAAGACATCACCCCTAAGCTCACCGCTTGCTATTCCCTCACATAAAAACTGCAAATAAAAAGATGGCAGAGGACCGGGGAGGAAGGGCGCCCTTCCCCTGGTCGCTAGTTAAGGCTGTGTACACAGTTTCGATGCAACTGCATGACTCAGAAGTTTCAGAGCAGTAGTAGTTAAGAATATTGCACTCAATAATTTCTGTTTCCAAGGGCATGTTCAGCTTGTTGCACACTCAGCACGGATGATTCGAGTCCAGACCTCAGTCCAAAGGGAACCCAGCCTACTTCTAATATTCCCGCCGAGACAAAAGAAACGGGGGAGGGAGGGAGGGAGGGAGAGGAGGAGGGGGGGAAGAGCACGAAAGTCATTCCCATAATTTGAGGAATCAACTCTAATCGAGAACTCAGCTGTTTCCAAATGGTTTACACTGACACGTACAGCCCTGCGGTCCTTCCTAAGCTTCTCGAGCCTGATGGCAGCTTCACAGCTACTAAAAGCAAGCGTAGGAGTTTAGACAGGAAACCTGTGGAGATGCTACTGGTTACGGGAGGACTTGTTTTCACTGAAAACAACTTGTTATCTCCTGTACTCGACGCATGTAAGAAGATTCTAGGCAACATCAGCGACAACAGGGAGGACGTCACGTCCTAGTGAAACAAAGCTGAAACACTAACATGGAACGCGGTGGCGTTTAAGGGGACCAACCAAACTTTTTCTTCTCTTTTCTTGTGTTTTTTTTACTTCTTTTTCTTTTTTTTTTTTTTTACAGTTGAGTTCTGTGAAGCCATTGATTCCTAAAAAAATAAACAGTTCTTTCTCTGGTTTTAACAATCCTTTTTTAGGCTTTTAGTGCAAAATCACATCGATTTCCCTTGGGAAGGCCCTGGATTCTTGCCTCTCATTGGGGGTGGTGCTCGTTGTAGCGGCGGTGGCTGTATACCCCCGGACATGGACTGGTACATCCCTCTCATATCTATCTGAGAGTAGTTGGAAGGATTCATGATTAAATTTGGAGGCTTTGGCATCATCAGTTGACTCATCGCTGCTTGCTGGTACGACATCTGCTGCTGCTGCTGCTGATTGTACTGCTGCTGTAGCCTTCTGTTCATGAGGATCCTCTGCACACAACTGATCAACTGTGAAGGGAAAGCGGAGCCGCCGTGAGTGCCCGAGCCGCCCCAACGCCGCGAGTATCAAGTTCAGAGTTAAAATCAATTTGTTAGGGGTAGTGTGGCCGGAGGAAGAAAGCACCACTGTTAGCACCATCACTAATGTGATGGCATTCACAAGCTGATGGCTGCAGCAAGCGCTCAGCAGCACCGTTTAGGGCCGACGTAGGGACTCGCCTACTGTACTGCCCGCCGAGCTTAGGCAGGCTGCTCCAGCACCCGGGAAATTAGCCCCAGCTATTAGGTACAAGCGTTACTTGTCAGGTCCTGTTCGTCTTCCCTCTGTGAGCCCTACCCCTCAACGTTTGTTTCCCTAAGAGACAACTTCCCACTGACGGAATCCGGGTGACTCTGGGAGTTTGCAAAGTAATTCTAAGGTGAAAGATCCCGTCACGGAGACTGGGAGACGTGGGTTACGTCAGCTGCTTTCTGCACTCTGGGAATCAGGTTTCTCTCTAAGCCTCTTGCCCTTCCACAAAACTACTCTGATAGAAAAAATCTGCTACGTGTGTTTAACTTCTCGGGGAGTCTCCTTCGAAGAGGCTGAGCAATCCAGCACACCACAGGCACCTCCATCCCCCGAGACAGCACCCACCGCATGGCACATCACCAGCCGATACACTCGACCCACCCGAACACCCACTGCGTGGCACCTACAACTCTAAACACCCAGCTGTGTTCTACGAGTGTTGTTCACCCCCAACACCCCCCGTTCAGACGCGGGCAGTCGGTACCGGGAAGCAATCGGTTGTTTTACCATCTGCTGTTTAGTAAGGACGTCGTTGTAGATGGCTTCTCGGCGCTTGACATCCAGCTCCTGGCTCGCCTGTCTGCTCAGTGCCAGCGCCTGCACTTGGCTCTCTGTCAGCGTTACGTTCTCTTTCCACTGAAAGGGAAAAAAACACCAAAACCTTTTTGGCGCTGGCCATTGTGACAGAAGCACAGGAGCATCTGAGGACTCATGTTATGGTCAGAGCTGCATCCAGGAGTTCAGCCCAGGTGCCAGTAAACGCCAAGTCATCCTTCAGCAGAAACGGAACCATGACTTGGTACTTGTTGCAACAACTTTTCCTCAGGGAAAGGGTGCTCCGAGCCTGGAATGGACTGCCCGGGGCACTGGTGGAGTCCCCATCCCTGGAGGTGTTGAAGGACATTTAAACTTGATGTGAGGAGGAAGTTCTTCACTATGAGAGTGGGGAGAGCCTGGCATGGGTTGCCCAGGGAGGTGGTTGGGGCCCTGTCCCTGGAGGGGTTTAAGGCCGGGATGGACGAGGCTCTGGCCAGCCTGCTCTAGGGTGGGCTGTCCCTGCCCATGGCAGGGGGGGTGGAACTGGATGATCCTGGGGTCCCTTCCAACCCAGTGAGGGTGATGGAGCACTGGAGGCANGACCCTCAGTGCCCTAGTCTGGCCGATGTGGTGATATTAGGTGGTGGGCTGGGCTGGATGAGCTCAGAGGGCTCTTCTAGCCTCAGTGATTCTGTAACTGCTAACGAAAGCTACCTCGAGAATACTGGGAAGTGTGGCAGCCCAAGGCAGAGAAGACTGAGATGCAGGAAATGCATCCTATTCGTGTGGAATCATTACTCTTACTTGAAGAGAAGCAGCTCTTCCAAAGCATGCTAACTAGTTATGGGTCTAAGCTGCTGCTCCTCCCAGTTTCTACGCCATGCAGATGCCGTTAATTGTTACTGCAAGCTGCAGGGGTAACGAAAACTGTCGGTCTGTACTGACCTTTCACCACGCAATTCATCAGCTGAACGACCACCTACACCAGTCCTGGATAATGTCTAACATCTTCCCATCCCCTGATCTCCCCCTCCCGTTGCCCAGTTCACTCACTATGGTGGAAATGATGTCTTCAAGGGGCTGAATTCTTGCTGCGGTCACGCTGTTGGTTGCTTCCACAACCTTCTCTCTTCCTTGATTAATTAGGTCCTGAGAAAACAGCAGAGAATTCATTCTGAAGCCCAGGTACAAAGAGCACGGGCCCCCTGGCTAAAAGCCACGCTTGCTTGCGGCGACGCGGCCCGCCGACACCGCTGCTGTCGCTACTCACCTCCAGCTGCTGATTGCTCATGGCTGACAGAGCCCCCAGGTTGAAGGGAACATACGGGGTCTGAGAGTTGAAGTTTGGAGGAAGCATACTGGTCCCAGTTGGCATGTTGAAACGCATGGTCAGGCCCTTCAAATCACAAAATACATTCAGATTTGAGTTACTGGGAATTCTGTACAAACGAAAAAGAGCGAGCAAGCCTTACTGGTCCATTCAAAGTGGTTCAAGAGGTGTCCTCTGGCCTGCAAACCCACTGCTTCGCACTGAGTTTGTCCTGACTGCAATCAATTTGGAAGGGAAAAGAGTAACTGAATTGAGAGCTGCCTGGGGGGAAAGGACCTGGGGGTGTTGGGTGACAGCTGGCTGAACAGGAGCCAGCAGGAGGCCCAGGTGGCCAAGGCGGCTGACAGGGTTAACCAGTAGGAGGAATGAGGTGATGGGAAGAAGGTGCCCCTGTGCTTGGCACTCGTGAAACCTCACCTTGTGTACTGGGTCCAGTTTTGGGTGCCACAGGATCAGAAGGACATGGNGGAGGTGATGGTGCCCCTGTGCTCGGCACTCGTGAGACCGCAACCTTGTGTACTGGGTCCAGTTTTGGGTGCCACAGGATCAGAAGGACATGGAAGGGTGGAGCAGGGACAGAGAAGGGCACAAGGCTGGGGAGAGGGCTGGAGAACAGGGCCTGCGAGGAGTGGTTGAGGGAGCTGAGGCTATTTAGTCTAGAGAAGAGGAGGCTGAGACATCTTGTTGCTCTCTACAGCAACCTCAAAGAAGGCTGGGGTGATGCTGCTGCTGGTCGATTCTCCCAAATCCCTAATGCTAGGATGACGGGAAACAGCTTCAAGCTGCATCAGGGGAGGGTTAGACTGGATCTGAGGAAGAAGCTCTTTCCTGAGAGAGTGGTTGGGCACTGGACCAGGCTGCCCAGGGAGGGGGGGGAGTCCCCATCCCTGGAGGGGGGTTACAAACCGAGGAGCTAGAGCAACTGAGGCCATGGTCTGGGGGTTGGGGAGCTGTTGGGATGAGGGCTGGACTTGGTGATCCTGGAGCTCCTTTCCAGCCAGGAGGATTCTGTGATTCTATTAGCAGGAACACCTCCCACATGGATTTCTCAGAGGGCAATTTCAGCCCTTACTGCACTATTTCTCCTCCTTCTCAAAACCTTCTCCCAACACCCCGTTTCACTTGCTGTTTGCTCGCTCAGGATGGTCGGTGGCCATTTGGACACCCAGGTTTTTCTGTACTTGGTGACTACCAGTCAGATCTGAACACCCAGTGCTGCCTGTCCAGGAATCTGCTGCTATGAGACTCCGGTTACACCCCGTTATCACAGTCCTTCCCGAGGAAAACATTCCCAAACCTACAGCAAATGCAAGACTGGCTTCCTTCTACCCGCTGCTTAAACATCTGAGAAACAGAGTAATAACAGAACCACCCTCCACACACAGGATTTTGGATCCTCGGGGATGATGGCAGCAAATCCTGAAATAAATTTTATACCTTTAATGGAGCTACAAGTTTCCTTCAAATGATGAAAGAGAGGGATGAGCTGAGACGCCAGTGAGTTGCACTATGACAGTCAAAACCACTATGCAGGTAGGAAATGAAAAACCTGAGGGAGCTGGGGCTCTGGAGCTGGGAGAAGAGGAGGCTGAGGGGGGACCCCATTCCTGGCTCTCAATCTGTGAGGGGTGGGTGTCAGGAGGATGGAGCCAGGCTCTGCTCAAGGGCATCTGGGGACAGGACAAGGGGCACTGGGTGCCAGCTGGAACAGAGGAGGTTCCCTCTCAATCTCAGCAGGACCTTCTTCCCAGGGAGGGTACCGGAGCACTGGAAGGGGCTGCCCAGGGGAGTTGTGGAGTCTCCTTCTCTGGAGATGTTCCAGCTCCGCCTGGCTGTGTTCCTGTGTGACTTGGTCTGGGTGCTCCTGCTGTGGCAGGGGGACTGGACTGGATGATCTTTCCAGGTCCCTTCCCATCCCTAAGGATTCTATGGTAAGATTTCCCCAAAAGGAACTGGAATGCCAAAGTGACTGTGACATCTGCAAAGGTTACTCTCACACGTCAACCCGATTAGACAGCGTTACCTTCTTTTCCGCTTCATATTCTGCCCACGCTGCCTTCCTTTCTTCTTCAGTGAGTTCCTCCTCCTCCTTATGGTCCAGAAGTGAATCATGCTCATGATAGCCAACTATATATTCCTTATGGATCTGGAGCAGCTCCGCCAGGATCGTGTCCTGTTCAAGTGAAGAGATGGCACAATGAGAACTCCCTCAGTGTCTCCACTCTGTTTACTCCTTGTTCACCCCAAGTCACGGGGAGCAGCTCAGAGCAAAACTTCATGGCAAAACAAAATCAAAACCCTAGTTTACTGGCACGATTTTCCTCAGAAAGAGGGTAACGGGTTAGGAGTCCATTACCGAGATGACAGTCCTGGAACGAGCTGGGATTCCACAACAATAAACGCAGTTTAAGAACCTAAAAGGAATGGACTGTGCTCAGTGATTTCCTTCCTCTGCTTGAGCTGGATCAATGGAAGGACTCATCAATAATTCACATTACAGAATACAAACAGACCCTCTGCTGGGTTCAAAGTACTCTGGTCCATCACCCGTCCACAAGGACTCCACAGAAAACACGCGGCTCGCTTAGAACTGTGGAGATGCGTGCTGAGGTGAACGGATCCCCACTCATCCGGGCTGTGGAAGATCAGCTCTGATCAGCAGCTTCCAACTGAAAACTCGAGGTATTCCCGATGCCTCGCTGATTTTAAAGGATAACAGAGACATTCACAGTGTTCTAATGGCAATATATTGGGAAGGCTTAGCTCCCAGACAAAAACAGCACAGATACTTTAATAAATAAACCTAGGAAAGCACTGATAGCTCCTCTATCGATATCACAGGGAGTTTCACTGCAGCTCAGCACCCAGACCAGACTCGTGACACAAACCCAGTGCCACTGAACTTCCTCTGCTGCTTAGATAGTGACAGAGAATGCAGTGAATGCCCTGCTTTGCAGTAAATCGCAGGGAGAGCTGGACAGGCTGGGTCAGTGGGCAGAGGCCAACGGGATGAGGTTGAGCAGGGCTAACGGCAGGGGCCTGCACTTTGGCCACAGTAACCCCCTGCAGCTCCAGACTGGGGGATGAGCGGCTGGAGAGCAGCCTGGCAGAGAGAGACCTGGCAGCACTGGGTGACAGCCAGCTGGACAGGAGCCAGCAAGGTGCCCAGGTGNCCAGATGCCCTTGAGCAGAGCCTGGCTCCATCCTCCTAACACCCACCCCTCACAGATTGAGAGATCGGAATGAGGTCCCCCCTCAGCCTCCTGCAGGACAGGTTTTCAGTGAACATGCATTTAAGGGATCATCAGCAGAATCACTAACTTAGCATCTGGCTCGAGTTTGCAAAGGGAAGGTTCTACAGGCTATCCCACACGTCTGCACCACTGACAGGCACAAGGAAGGAGTACTGATAGCTTCGGAGTGCTGAGAGAGAGAAGGCAGGAGGAGGAAAGAGACACAACAGCTGATGTGACAGAACCATCTAGAGGCAGTGCAGGAGCTGTTAGCGAGGCTAAGCGCGCGCAGTTAAAGAGCTCTCAGCGCAGCGTCGCTGTACCTCAGCGCGCGGAGGGGTCCTGGCCGTGCATGTGCATTAATCTCCATGGAAACACTCTTATTGCAAACAATACTGGAATATAATCCACGCTCGCTCAGCCAAGGCAGCCCCGAGAATGTGGTTTAAATTACAGCCAACTGTGTGTTTGCTTTGTCTAAACTTTATTTGGCATTAACTTTAACGATGGAACTAGAAAACTTGGGAGGGGGAAGGTGCTGCCTCTTAGCTTCTTTAATTTTACTAATTAAAATAAACTCACCTAGCACGAAAAATCCCCAGTCAGTTATTTTATAGGTTTCACTTGTTGCTGCAACAATGAATTTTCATTGCTTTACAGGATTTCAGGGTCAATTCTGATCGCATTTAAATGAATGAAAGAAATGAAGAGACTGGAAAAAAGGGGGTTGGTTTGAAATGAAAGAAAGAGGTCTCTTTAAAATCCTGATGGAAATGACAAACTACAGAGAGATAAATACATTAGAGAGGAAAACCTGCGTGAAGGAATGACTTGTGTTGTCATGAAGGAAGAAGAGCAGCTCCCTGCTGAGGAAAGGCTGAGGGAGCTGGGGCTCTGGAGCTGGGAGAAGAGGAGGCTGAGGGGGGACCTCATTCCTGGCTCTAAATCTGTGAGGGGTGGGTGTCAGGAGGATGGAGCCAGGCTCTGCTCAAGGGCATCTGGGGATAGGACAAGGGGCACTGGGTGCCAGCTGGGACAGAGGAGGTTCCCTCTCAATCTCAGCAGGACCTTCTTCCCAGGGAGGGTCCCGGAGCACTGGAAGGGGCTGCCCAGGGGGGCTGTGGAGTCTCCTTCTCTGCAGACGTTCCAGCCCCGCCTGGCTGTGTTCCTGTGTGACCTGGTCTGGGTGACCCTGCTGTGGCAGGGGGACTGGACTGAATGCTCTTTCGAGGTCCCTTCCTATCCCTGACACCCTGTGATTCTGTGATACAGAAATAGGTTGAAAGCCTGTGAAGCGACCGAGTTATGTTTACTTAAAGCATAATTAAATCTTGAAAGGTACTTGTTTTCTTTTACACCAGTAAAATGCTGGGTGACATATAGTGGGCTAGAGGAATTTTATGAACTCCAGGCTTATTTTATCACTCTGTTGTGCTAAATTCTATATTAATTCCCTTCCCCAGCCATTACTATGAGGTCTGTATGAAGTTGAGTGCAAGATTTTAACCAGGTCTCTGTCTGTAAACAGAGCAGATGAAGCTGGCTGGCTACCAGCACCCCCAGGTCCTTTTCTGCTGGGCAGCTTTCGAGCCCCTCATCCCCATGGTGTCTAATGTCTAATCCCTTTTATGTTTGCTGGCTGGAAAGGGTATGAAGCATCAGGCACTACAGCACTTCATGTGAGCTGAGTTGGTTGGCAGAGCAGTGCAGGGCACGTGTGGTGCCTGATGCCTTCAGTGTCCTAGGAGTAGTTGTGGTGAAAACCACTTCACCGTGGAATGCAATGTCATTCAAGATAGGACAAGAGGAAACAAGAGGAGCCCCTAGATCCAGTGGCACAGGAACAGCCCGGGTGGGTTTGAAACCGCTCCAGAGAAGGAGACTCCACAACCCCCTGGGCAGCCCCTGACAGGGCTCTGGCACCCTCACTGGGAAGAAGTCACTTCTCCTCTTGATGTGGAACCTCCTCTGTTCCAGCTGACACCCAGTGCCCCTTGTCCTGGCATTGGGTGCCCCTGAGCAGAGCCTGGCTCCTTCTTCCTGACCTCCATCCTTTCCATCTTGATCAACAGTCATGGGGTCCCCCCTCAGGTTCCTTTTTTCCCAGCTCAAGAGCCCCAGCTCCCTCAGCCTTTCCTCAGCAGGGAGATGCTCCCCCTGCCTTCATCATCTCTGCGGCTCTGTGCTGGACTCTCTCAAGCAGCTCTGTGTCCTTCTAGATCTGAGGAGCCCAGAACTGGACACAAGATTCCAGATGGGGTCTCTCCACAGCACAGTAGAGGGGAAGGAGAACCTCTCTGGATCTCCTAACCACCCCCCTTCTAATCCACCCCAGGCTACCACCANGCTCCTTCTTCCTGACCTCCATCCTTTCCATCTTGATCAACAGTCATGGTTGATCAAGAGTCCCCCCTCAGGCTCCTTTTTTCCCAGTTCAAGAGCCCCAGCTCCCTCAGCCTTCCCTCAGCAGGGAGATGCTCCCCCTGCCTTCATCATCTCTGTGGCTCTGTGCTGGACTCTCTCAAGCAGCTCTGTGTCCTTCTAGATCTGAGGAGCCCAGAACTGGACACAAGATTCCAGATGGGGTCTCTCCACAGCACAGTAGAGGGGAAGGAGAACCTCTCTGGATCTCCTAACCACCCCCCTTCTAATCCACCCCAGGCTACCACCAGGCCTTCTTGACCACCAGGGCCCACTGCTGGCGAGCAGGACCCCCAGGTCCCTTTCTCCAGCAGCTCAGTCCCCACCCTCTCCTGGTCCCTGGGGTTGTTGTTGCCCAGATGCCAGACTCTACCCTGCTCTTGTTGAATTCCATTCCATTCCTCCCTGCCCAACTTAACAATCAGCAGCAGCAACAGATGGTTGATACCTCAGCTCAGAGTTTACAGCAGCAGTGCAAACGGAATAAAACAACTAAGACCTTCAAGCAGACAGAACACTTCTCATGACAAGCTAGAGGAAATTAAGAAAGAAAGGTGAATTTGCCCAAATAAAAAAGTACAACCCAGTCAAGGGGACTAAATTTTCACGGTGAGAAAGAGTGTCATTAAAAATTGCTTAGCTACAGTCATTAAACTTGGTTTGCAAGGGGTTTAAAACGCATGTGTAACGCTGACTAACACTCAGAGGGCTAACGCTTCCTAAATCCCCCCCGGCAGCTGCGCTGGCGCTGTAGGTGGTCTAATGGGCTCTTTCAGAGGATGGTTTCACTCTCAAGAATGCCAGCGTGATGCCTGAGCACGATTTATTGTATTACAGTGCTCTACAGATAGTCCCGAATGGAAACCACACCAGTTCTCCTTGGGAATTAATAGGTTTACCAACTGGAATCCCTCCCTCCCCACACCCAGGCACTGTAATGACCTCAACACAGTAGTAACTTGGAAATTTAACCAGTTAACTGTGGGCCACACACTTACGTGCTGCTGTGTGCCACCTAGTAGTGCTGACAAAGTGAAGAGAGCTGTGCAACAGCTTAATGATGAGTTAAATCTTTAACACACAGCAGATAAAAAGGGGGGTGAGTGGCTGGAGAGCAGCCTGGCAGAGAGGGACCTGGCAGCACCGGGTGACAACCGGCTAAATACGAGCCACCAGTGTGCTCAAGTGGTATGAAAGGCCAATGGCATCCTGGCTGGGATCAGTGCTAGTGTGGCCAGCAGGAATACGGACGTCATTCTGTCCCGGCACTGGGGAGGCCCCTAGAGGACTGAGGCAGCACAGGGTATCTCACTGCAAGAACAATTGAGGACCTGGAGTGGGTGCAGAGGAGCAACAAGGCTGGGGAAGGGACTGAAGCGAAAGAAGAGAGGCTGAGGGAGCTGGAATTGTTCAGCCTAAAGAAGAGGAGACTCAAGGGGGAACTTATCACTCTTTATAAATACCTGAAGGGAGGTTGCAGACAGGTAGGGGATGGACTCTTCTCCCAGGCAACTAGTGATACAATGAAAGGGCAGGGCCTAAAGCTGCCAGGGAGGGTTAGGTTGGATGTCAGGAAGCCCTTCCTCAGGGAAAGGGTGCTCAGAGCCTGGACTGAATGCCCAGGGCAGTGGGGGAGCCCCCGTGTCTGGAGGTGTTAAAGAACAGCCTGGTAGTGGCCCTCAGTGCCCTGATCTGGCTGATGTAGTGATGTTAGGTCATTTACTCATGGCTGCCTGGGCTTGATCATCTTCAACGTCTTTTCCAGCCTCAATAACTCTGTGACACATTAGTAGGAATAAATAAATGAATGAAATACAGTAATACAAACCCATCGGCTAGTCTGAAATACCAACTGACATGCAAAAAAACAAGGAAATAACTGAACCAGTTGTTCTTTCCTGGCAAGATTTCTCCTGCCTGGCTGTAAAAGCCACGATTGTTATTTTAAATTCAGTTAGTAAATTCTAACACAAGATAGAGTAGCACTATTACACACAGCAGTGACAACCAAGCGCTGCTGCACATCCCTATTAAAGGTCTCTATGAGAAGACAACTAAGAACTGGAAAGTCTTGGCAAAGGACAACGTGGATTAACCTGACTCTTCTAAAATCAGAACTAGGTAGGTAAAACCCCGACCCTGAAGTACAGAATCACCCCAGGGATTTGTAATCACTAGCTGAGGCAACGCTGGGTATCACCAGCACCCGCCAAGATGTTTATTTGAATCCTGGCTTCCAGTTAGTTCTCTGCAGTAAAACTTCTACTCTGACTGTGTCAAGATGTATTCCTTACACAAAATTGGATGGAAAATGTGTTTTCAGATTGAAATGTCTGCCTGTTAGGCAAAGATCCTTCTCTTACGCCAACCACTGCATCGAAGGGACACTCATTACCCTGCTCATGACACCATCCATTCTATTCCATGTCTTACTGTGTCACCTGCTATTCACCTCCATCCAAAGTCCCAATCAAAGTGACAACGCCACCCTCCTCTCCTCCCAAGGTCTCACACTCCACATCCTTACAAGATGCAAGTGCTTTATTATAGAGCTTAACTCCAAGTGATGGGCATCGACTCACTTTTGGCAGCATCGGCGTGACTCTCTTCTTCTTCTTCTCTGAATTAGGATCATCCAGCAAGTCTGGCTCAAACGTGTACAGCTCCGTGAGCTCGTTCATCGTGAAGTGACGCTCCACTTGCTGCTGGTCGACAACCCGGAAGGACAACGACTGCTTCGTTACCTGACGATCGTAGATCTTATCTTCCATTGTTCCCTGGAAAACAAAGACACCTTCCTATCAGTACTGGACCTTCTTGTCACAGAGGTAGAACAAACTCAGTAGAGCTCAGCATCAACGTTACAGGACTATTTTCTCGGTGACTCTGGACCTGCAAAGTTACCTGAAAACACTTGGCTGAGAATAAAGAATAAAACCAGCTCCTGGAAACAAACTGCAAGCAAAATGAACTGAGGAGGTGACAGATCTTATCCGCCTATCGGCTACAGTCAGGAATGGCTTTTCCAGTAGCCTTTTGAAGGGGTCTGGTTTGGCTTCCATTCCCCAAAGTAGGATTACACCCCCAAAAAGTGGCCACTTCCACATCTGCTGCTGTGAGCAGCCAGTGAAAAGGAATACAGATACTGTGTCTCTGGGATGGAGAGGAGAGGGGAAGGGAAGCAGTCAGGTCTAATTCATCACAGCTGTCTGTGAAAAAATGAGAACTTCGATGAAAGAGAGAAAATTAGGTTTTCTTAATAAAAAAAGCTGCTGACTACGAGAAGGATGAGAACAGCACAGCCTGTTCTGAACACGGTCATTAGGAAACTATCAACAGGTGAAGAGTGCACACTGGAAACTACCAACACAGACTGCAGGCTGGAGAAGCAGCCCTGATCTGACAGCAGTGGGTTGCAAAAGCGACCTGTTGAAGCTGGAAAATTAACAGTGATTTCATCAACAGTTAAGTACTGTTGTCAGGACAAGGTCTTTGGTCTCCTTTTTAATAGCTGAGGAACCAGAAGAAGTAGCAATATAGCTCCTACCAGCACTGTACTTTCAAAAGCAGCAGCACTCAGTGACCATCAGAACTCCCGCACAGCTACATTTACTGGTTGACAACTGGCTGAACAGGAGCCAGCAGGGTGCCCAGGTGGCTCACAAGGCCAATGGCATCCTGGCTTGTGTCAGCAACAGTGTGGCCAGCAGGACTAGGGACATCATTCTGATCCTGCACTGGGAAGGCCTCTCCTCGAGTCCTGGACCCTTCACTTTAGGAAAGAGACTGAGGAGCTGGAGGGGGTCCAGAGAAGCGAGGAGGCTGGGGAAGGGATTGGAGGGAAAGGCTGATGAGGAGAGGCTGAGGGAGCTGGGGGTGTTTAGCCTGGAGAAGCAAAGACTCAGGGGAGACCTTATCATGCTCTGTAATTCCCTGAAAGGAGGTTCTCATCAGGTGGGGGTTGGGCTCTTCTCCTAGGCAACTAGATATAGGACAAGAGGGCAGAGCCTGAAGCTGCCAGGAGAGAGCTGGGTTAGATGTTAGGAAGCCCTTCCTCACAGAAAGAGTGATCAGACCCTGCAATGGACTGCCCAGGGAGGTAGTGGAGTCCCTGTGGCTGGAGGTGGCACTTAGCACCCTGGTCAAGCTTCTTGTGGTGACATTAGGTCCTGGGCTGGGCTGGATGATCTCAGCGGTCTTTCCCAGCCCTAATAATTCTGTGATTATCTGTAGGGTGTGACACGTTTTTAAATCATGACTGGATGCCCTTCCCATGAAGAAATTCTTAAGCTCTCTGTGTTTTCATCCCAGTTGGACCATCTGGAGGCCACAGCCCAAGAGTCTGTAGAAGACAGCTACACTGAGCAAGGCTATAGCCCCACAGTAACCCTCCTCTACTCAAGTCTATTCAATTCAGAGTCTTTAACGGAGTGCAAATACGCTGGATAGTAGTGAGGACACTACTCTGAGTCAGAATGTGCCAACCACTGCTACAAGCCCAGGGTTCATGTTACAACAAGGGTCAGAAAAAGTGGGACCCAACAGGAAATCCTTCTCACTGTAGTCTGTTTCCCCAGTCTTTCCTTCAAGAGCTTTTTTTGATGGCCAAACGCTGTGACCAAGTTAAGGCTGGGGCAGTGTGGACCACTACACCCTCCTCAAGCATCACAGATTTGCCTGCAGGACCAGAGTATAGCAGAACTGTCAGACAGAAACCTACCTGAGCCAAAAACCTGTAGACAAACACAGGTTTGCTCTGTCCGAAGCGGTAAACTCTGAAAATACTCTGGATGTCGTAGGATGGGTTCCACGAAGCATCGAAGATGATGACTCGATTAGCAGCCACGAGATTAATTCCGAGGGAGCCTGCTTTAGTGGATATAATAAACAAGCGGCCTCTGGAACAGAGAGAAGTTGGAAAATGTTAAATATTTTGAGAATAACCATGTGGTTCTATCACTACGGAGCAGTTCATGCACTGAACTAACTGCAGCCTCTCATGAGAACTCTGTATGCAGCATGAAACAGATGCAGACTGTACAAGGACAAACCTTACAGTAGGACATCTACACCCTGAGACCCAGAGCAGGACAATAAACCCAGGTATCTCTACAGGCTGGGGGATGAGGGGCTCCAAAGCTGCCCAGCAGAAAAGGACGTAGAGGTGCTGGGAGACAGCCGGCTTCATAGGAGCCAGGAGGGTGTCGAGGTGGCCAAGAAGGCCAACAGCATCCTGGCCTGGATCAGCAAGAGCGTGGGCAGCAGGAGAAGGGAAGGTCTTGTGCCCCTGGACTTGGCCCTTGTGAGACCTCATCTCAAGTCCTGTGTTCAGTTCTGGGCCCCTCATGATGATGCTGGAATGGGTGCAGGGCAGAGCTACCCAGCTCAGGAGGGGTTGAGAGAACCAGTTGTCTGAGGAGAGGCTGA
>VZRI01004203.1:90311-150728 GCA_013397515.1 Upupa epops | reverse complement strand
GTAGCCATGGTTCTTCCCACTCTGCTCGAGTGGCAGCAGGGAGGGAGTCAGGTTGTGTTTGTCAGTCTCTCAGGGACTGAGGGGTTTTGTTGGTGTGGGGATGGTTGGACTTGGGGGATCTGGGAGCTCCGTTCCAACCAGGATTATTCTGTGATTCTGTAAAGCAACTGTTATACAAACAGTGGTGGAAGCTAAGAAAAAAGGTTGGGCTTTGCATTTTCAAACCCTAACAAAATCGGTTTTCCCAAGTTACCCCATCCTTTCAAACAGGCCCAGCCACTGCTGTTGAAATGTTTCCTGAACGATGCTTCATCTGCTTTTTTTGAACACCCTCTCACTGAGGTTGTACTTGAGGTCCAAGATACCTGAGAGAATAATCTACCCAAGAGGATTCACGCTGAATTAGTTGGCTTTCTTTTCCTTTCTTTTCTGTATCTGACGACACTGCCGTTTGTTTGCTCAGCCTTACAAGGTCGCTGAGCTCATGCAACTAACAAGGAAATAGGGAACCAAATTAAGAGAAGAAGAAGAAGAAATCTCAAGAGAGACCTCACCTCACATTAGTTTCATCATTAAATTCTTCAGCCCATTTCTTCCTTGACTGAGCTGTAGTTGAGCCATCTAAGCGATAGTAATCAATGTTCCGGAACCATTTGCCTTCCCCTGTAGAGTCACAGACAAACTATTAACACGCCGAGTGAAAAGATCAGACATACACAACCCAAATGTAAGATATGGAACAGCTTCCCTAGTTCGAGAGGGACAGAGATCTTATTGAGAGAGTCCAACGCAGGGACACGAGCATGACTAGGGGACTGGAGCACCTGCCTTATGAGGAGAGATTGAGAGATCTGGGATGTTACAGCTTGGAGAGGAGAAGGTTACAAAGGGATTTAATCACTGTCTATAAACCTGTGAGGGCTTAGTGTCAGGAAGAGAGAGACAATCTCTTTTCACTTGTGCCCTGTGATAGGACAGGGGGTAATGGGGGTGAGTTGGAGCACAGGCAGTTCCATCTCGACCTGAGGAAGAACTTCTTTATTGTAAGGGTCAGAGAGCACTGGAAGTGGCTGCCCAGGGAGGCTGTGGAGTCACCTTCTCTGGAGACTTTCCAGACCCATCTGGATGCTCCTGTGTGATCTGCCCTAGGTTCTATGGTCCTGCTCGAGCAGACGGGTTGGACTCAATGACCTCCAGAGTTCCCTTCCAGCCTCAATGATCTGTGTGACACAGGAAATTCCAGGAGTTGCCTGTATGATGGACCACGATCATCCAACAAACCAGCAACAGCTCCTACAAACTCTCAACTGATTTTGTCTATAATAGTTAAACAATGGAATAAATAGTGTCACTAGTGTTTTACCCCCCACATCCAGAATCTGGGACTATCCAGTCCTTATCCTTCTGGTATTTCCCACAAAATGTGATTGTAAGTGAAATTCCTTATGCCAGCAAGGTCTCTGAATGATGGATGTTTCAATCTTACAGAGTCTGCCTGCCAGAAGAACTATCACAAATGAGAAACAACCACCCACCCCTTCAAATATAGACCACACTAAAGGCACGAGCTCCAGCAAATACAGACAGCTCAGGAGTATCTCAAGTTCAAGACCTAGAAACGCTCAAGTTGTGGCTGCCCCATCCCTGGCAGTGTTGAAGGCCAGGCTGCATGGGAGCCTGAGTACCCTGATCAAGTGAAGCTGTCATCCTCTCTGCAGGGTGGTTGGGACTGGTTGATGTTTAAGCTCCCTTCCAACCCTGCCCATTCTGTGATTCTATGATTCTAACTTGACAGGGAGAGACTGGAAACAGAAGAAACACCCTAAACAAGGACACGTCTGGCTAGTGAGAAACCCACTGCTGTCTGAGCATCACTGTGGGAATAATTCAGTTCTTTACTCCCTTATGGAATTCATAACCAATCAATGTGGTCTATAAACAGCCTGAACTCACATCTTGCCAGCTGTCCACTCTGCTCCCAAGTAGTTTAATTTCCTTCCATTCTCTCTCTTCCAGTGGGAAGAGTGAGAATTTACCCGGCATCAGTGTCTACCATCCCTTCAGTCCCAAATCTAACAGGACAACGGATGATGAACACTGAAGCACAGCTGACACTGAAGGAAACCAGAAGCAAGAGGTCAAATGGGACAGCAGAGACCACCCTCAGAGACCAATAATCCTGCTAACCTCAGGAACAGCACTGAGCAACAGCACTTCTAAGAGGCATTATTTCAAACCCACTTCCTTTGGACAGTAGCAGAGAGCTGTAGTGAGGCTGCTGCTGGTCTCTTCTCCCAGATTCCTAATGATAGGACGAGGAGAAATGGCCTCAGGTTGCATCAAGGGAGGGTTAGACTGGATCTTAGGAAGAAGATCTCTCCTGAGAGAGGGGGTGGGCACTGGAACAGGGAGGGGGTGGAGGCGCCAACCCTGGAGGTGTTTAAAAACCAAGTAGCTAGAGCACTTGAGGCCATGGTCTAGGGGTTGGGGAGAAGCTATGATGAGGGCTGGATCCTAGAGGTCCTTCCCAGCCATGAGGATTCTATGATTTGATGAGCTCTGCAGTTGTTTGAGGTGAAGCTCACCTTTATAAATGGGAGGTTTGCCTTCATCTGTTTTCTCCCTGTTAGCCAGCTCCAGGAAATCCTCTATCAAATCCAGAGATATTAGGGATTGGCTGAACACTAGGCTGAAACGAGAAACAGGGAAGTACAAAATTCACCTCTGGTTATTTGAATTACTGCACTGCCTTTTTTTTAACCCTCCTCGCGCTTTGAAAAGTCTTTCTAGACACTGGGAAAGACACTGGTGGAAAAAGTCACTCACTGATGTCAATACTGTTTATCACTGATACCCTTCAGGATAGGAAGAAGCTGCAGAGAGAGCTGGGCAGGCTGGGTCAACGAGCAGAGGTCAACAGGATAAGGCTGAACAGGGTCCTACACTTTGGCCACAAGAACCCCCAGCAGTTAGACTGGGGGATGAATGGTTGCAGAGCAGCCTGGCAGAGAGGGACCTGGAAGTAGTGGGTGACAACCGGCTGAACAGGAGCCAGCAGGGTGCCCAGGTAGCAGCAAAGACCAATTCCAGCCTAGCTTGGATCAGCACTAGTGTGGCCAGCAGGACCAGGGACATCATCCTCCCCCTGCAGTGGCTACTGGGAAGGCCTCCCCTTGAGTACTGAGGGCAGTTCTGGGTCCTTCACTTCTAGAAACAGATTGAGGCGCTGGAGTGGGTCCAGAGGAGCAAAGAGGCTGGGGAAGGGACTGGAGGGAAAGTCTGCTGAGGAGAGGCTGAGGGAGCTGGGGAGGGTTAGGTTGGATATTAGGAAGCCCTTCCTCACAGGTGCTCAGAGCCTGGACTGGACTGCCTAGAGCAGTGGGGGGATCCCCGTGTCTGAAGGTGTTAAAGGGCAGCCTGGTTGTGGCGTTCAGTGCCCTGGTCTGGCAGCTGGGGTGATGTTAGGTCCTGTGCTGGGCTGGATGAGCTCAGAGGGCTTTGCCAGCCTCAATAATTCTGTGATTCCATGACGAATATAACACTGCTTCGGAAAAGTGTGCTACAGCATACTGAAGCCTGCATGTAATACACTTTCAGACTATTCCTTTTAAGATCTAAGATCATTCCAGAACTGACTTACACTTTGTCTCCAAGCTCCTCTGCCATTCTAAGAATTTCAAAGAGCAGCACCATTTTCCCAGAATGTTCTAACACTTCCGCATCTGCATCAGTGACGAAGTCTTTGTACCAATCTGGTGCTGGGCTACCAGGATTGGAAGAGGATGCAGCTTTGCCTAAATAAAGAAATAATAAATAAAGCAAGTAAAATAAAATAGGTAAAAGATGTTAAAAGGCTTCACTGGTATGAAAAGAGATTAACAGGCAAGGAAAAAATAGTCTGGGTGTTATTAGTCAGTAAGAGCCACAAATAACTGCACCTAGCAAAGGGAGGGTCTTCTCCCAGGGATCTAGTGACAGAATGAGAGGGCAGGGCCTGAAGCTGCCAGGGGAGGGCTAGGTTGGATGTTAGGAAGCCCTTCCTCATGGAAAGGGTGCTCAGAGCCTGGACTGGACTGCCCAGGGCAGTGGGGGAGTCACTGTGTGTGGAGGTGTTGAAGGACAGCCTGGCTGTGGCCCTTAGTGCCCTGGTGTGGTCACTGGAGTGATGTCAGGTCCTGGGCTGGACTGGATGAGCTCAGAGGTCTTTTCCAGCTTCAGTCATTCTGTGATTCAAAAGCATTCCATGCAGACTGTGCCATCCTCAATGATACCTCCTTTATGCTTGTTCTGAATTCAACCAGAACAAAGCAGTCTTTTCCGAATCACAAGCACCATGGATAATCATGATTTAGATCAATTTCTTTTAGTGCAGAAGTGTTTTATCTCCTGAACCACCCAGGACACCAACACATTCACACTGTACACTGCAAATTTCTTATGACACACTAGGAAATTCGAGGTCTAAGACAGGAGTGAGCGTGACAGAACGCACACCACAGCCTTCCTTCAGACCAGCTTGCCAGGAATATCTTCTTCAATACCAGAACACCTTTTTTTATAGGATTTGCTCTTTTGCAACACAACAGAATCCCTGACTGCCCTTTCGAATCACAGAGCTGCCTTGTGTCTCGTTGACTCGTGCACCATACTCACCTTCATCTGATTTTGAAACAGAAGAAGGGTTGTTTGTCAGATCTTCTACATTTCCTTCTCCACCCCCACGACTTCTTGAATTCCAGACTTTGATGACTTCGACATCGTTATCACTGCCACTTCCACTTGAGCTACACTCTTTCTTATTCTTTTTCCCCTTGGATTTTTTTTTCCTAGAAAGGAAAGAGTTATAAATATCAGCAGGAACTTCTACTCAGGGAGGGTATTGGAGCACTGGCACAGGCTGCCCAGGGGCGTTGTGCAGTCTCCTTCTCTGGAGATGTTCCACACCCTCCTGGAGGTGTTCCTGTGTGACTTGGTCTGGAGGGTCCTGTTGTTACAGGGGGATTGGACTGGATGATCTTTCAAGGTCCCTTCCAATCCCTAATGATTCTATGATCTCCTGCTGAGGAAAGGCTGAGGGAGCTGGGGCTCTTGAGGTGGGAGAAGAGGAGGCTGAGGGGGGACCTCATTCATGTCTAGAAACATGTGAGGAATGGGTGTCAGGAGGATGGAGCCAGGCTCTGCTCAAGGGCATCTGGGGACAGGACAAGGGGCACTGGGTGCCAGCTGGAACAGAGGAGGTTCCCTCTCAATCTCAGCAGGACCTTCTTCCCAGGAAGGGTCCCGGAGCACTGGACCAGGCTGCCCAGGGAGGTTGTGGAGTCTCCTTCTCTGGAGACCTTCCAGACCCACCTGGCTGTGTTCCTGTGTGACTTGGTCTGGGTGATCCTGCTGGGAATCCCTGGCAGGGGGATTGCACTAGATGATCTTTCAAGGTCCCTTCTGATCCTTAATGATTCTATGATTATAGTAGCTAGACAAGGCACTCAAAAAGATGCATGCAACACAAACCATTCACAGCAATCCCTTCTGTTCCATTAGAGAAATAAACACAACAAAGGACAGCAAACAACAGCTCAATTACTTTGCATAATCGTCGGAACTTAAGCTCATTGAGGATTCATCCGAGTCCGAAGCTATGAACTCATCCATACTGTCTTCGTCAAAATAGCCCTCAAAAAGAGAAGAAACACAGCTTTCATTAAATATTCTCACCCAAAGCTTTTTATTCAACCCTCAGCCATCTGCTTATTCTTCGCTTCAACAACGGTACCTTCTACAAAGAGTTGGCCTTGCAAAATGTTTTCAGCATGACAACATAGTTGGGAACAAAAATATGACAGATCCAGCAGCAAAACTACCCCACAGCAACAAAGATTTCCATTAGTTTGATGAAACTTTACCTAGCGGTTGGCAGAGCTTCTCTGGAAAGTTCTCAATAGAGAGTACTTGGAGCTATCTAATTTACCTTATTTTCTTTGCTAATATAGTCCAGCTGCAAACACCAAGGGTGAGTCCAGATTCTGCTCAACATCTGGAAATCCTGGAATAGTTTAGCTCCAGCTTTGCCTCTTCCACCTTCATTGCCACCACCTACACCTGACAATAAAGTTCAGGTTTTAGAAGGAAAGCTTGAAGTCAGTTGGCCGCATACCGTTCCCCCTTTGAACGGTCCCCCGGTGCGGGACTGAGTGTTCTTTCCAGATGCACATCATACTGTAACGTCTCTTGTAAAAGAGGTCAAATTACTGAGTCACAGGCATTTTTTTTTTCCTAGTTAAAGTTGTCAAAATTAGATTTCCCCCCTTTTTTCTTGATAATGAGAAACACGATTATATTTTTAGAGAAAAGCACAGGGCTGAAGCTAAAGCCTTTTACTAAGAGGACAGTCGTGTCTCCTCGGGGTTTGTAAAAGCAGCCCAAGGTAGAAAACACAAAATAAACCCTACATTTTGGGTTCGATGAATTCAAGTTACTATTTGGAGCTGCTTTTAATGACTCGCGCCGCCGCGTTGTTGTGTTACAACAAAAGGATCTCAAAAAAGAGCCCAGACCGTTTGTAAACGGCGGTAATTTATACTCAGACAAAGCACAGTGCAAGGTTCAGAGAGGGGGAAGCAAGATCTGAAGGTAAAGTGCTGTTAAGAGCTGCACGTTGTTACTGGTCAAGAAAAAAACCCCCAAACAAAACTAAGGGCTAATATTTGCACAGAAAAATTTGCCCTCCAAACAGTTTTGCCTCAAAAAGTAAAAATACCTAATTTGTTCAAAAAACTCCCTAATTAATGTGCAAGCCATTGGCTAGAATTAAACACCCCAATAGGACAATAGTACTAATAACTAATAATGCTAACAATTTAGGGATAATAGAAAGAAATACATAGTTGAAATAATGTCATTTCATAGTTCTATAAATATTTCCAATAAGAAATTAATATAAATAATAAAATCCCAATGTGCTACTGATGGCTAAAAGCATCTTATTACATGACCCTGACTGGAGAGCAGCCTGGCAGAGAGGGACCTGGCAGTACTAGGTGACAGCCGGCTGAACAGGAGCCAGCAGGGTACCCAGGTGGCACCAAAGGCCAATGGCATCCTGGCTGGGATCAGCACTAGTGGGGCCAGCAGGACTAGGGATGGCATTCTCTCCCTGCACTGGGCACTGGGAAGGCCTCCCCTCAAGTACTGGGGGCAATGATGAACCCCTCACTTCAAGAAAGAGATGGAAGGGCTGGAGCAGGTTCAGAGGAGCAACGAGGCTGGGGAAGGGACTGCAGGGAAAGGCTGATGAGGAGAGGCTGAGGGAGCTGGAACTGTCTAGCCTGGAGAAAAGGAAACTCAGGGGGGACCTTCTCCCTCTCTCCAACTCCCTGAAGGGAGGCTGCAGTCAGGTGGGGGTCAGGCTCTTCTCCCAAGCAACCAGCACCAAGACGAGAGGGCAGGGCCTGAAGCTGCCAGGGGAGGGTTAGGTCGGATGCCAGGAAGCCCTTCCTCACAGAAAGGGTGCTCAGAGCCTGGACTGGACTGCCCAGGGCAGTGGGGGAGTCCCTGTGTCTGGAGGTGTTGAAGGACAGCCTGGCTGTGCCCCTTAGTGCCCTGGTATGGCCTATAAGGTGATGTTAGGTTCTGGGCTGGGCTGGATGATCTCAGAGGTCTTTTCCAGCCTCAATCATTCTGCAAGTTTCTGACTCTGACGAGTCCCAGGTAACCTTGTTACCTGAGATAACCACAGGCACATACCTGTCAAATGATCCAAGTAGTACTGGTAGAGTTTGCACTGAATAGGTGTCATCCGAACTTCCAGAACATACTCGTACTTTGGTGGGAGGAACTTGGTTAACGCCGTGTAATCTTTCCTCTGTAATTACACAAACAGTCCTTCAGTCACATAAACATAGGAACGACTACTGAGAGCCTAAGAACTGCTGGCATCTCAAACGACAGAGCACCGTGTGTAAATCACCATGATTCAGATGCTTCCCAGCCACAGAGGATAAAAAATAGCCCGCTAACTGCAACCCAATTACAGGCACCGTCTGCAGAAGCCCATCTTACCTAGGACATGGCCTGCCAACCCCGAGTCACTGCAAGGTTGACAGCCACTTCAGTAGCTGCTCTGGTAATTACTGCTGTGGGGGTTTCAAAACACTGCAACCGTTTTTGTGCTGTGAAAAGTTGGCGAAGTCACGCAGCTGCTATCAATGCTTGGATCGCAGATGAACTCACTCACACCCAGCTTAACCATTCTCTGGGTTACAGCACATAGTTTCTGAGGGCTCGTGCTCAGGGCAAAGCACAGCTCTCTCTATTTGGGGCTTTTCTGACTTGTGCACTTGTCTGCTCAGCTGGTGAGCGCTGTACAGTTTCTGACTGACGCTGCTGCACCGTGGGGTGCCCAGTACCTGAAGGCATGTAGGATTCACTGGGTAGCTATGCTCTGTCCTTTCATTTGTGCTCCTGTATTCACGTGAGGAATCACACAAACTAGTCTTTCACTCACCTTCTCCTTTCCAAGATGGTGGTTTTATTGTAGGAGATGTTTTACCAGCCTTGCACACAGCCAGAGACCTTTGCATTTCTCTCAAGGAGAAAGAAGTATCTGCTCATGGGACTATCCCACTGTGACCACTTCACCCTGACCATGGCCCATCCAAGATGGTGGATCAAAGAGCAGCAAAAGGCACGTGCTGCCTACAGAGGGGCAATGCCTTCAGTCAGGCCGCTAGTGCCAGGGTTTGTAGAGCAGAAGAGCAGTAACACCGCGTTGACAGAACATGAGGCGCCATGCCATGGCAGGTTACCTGGAGAGCAAGGCCCTCTTCTGGGAATTTGAGCAGTTCTGGTTTGTTTTATCATCCAAGGTCTTTAAGGCAACAGGTTCTTACCCCTTTTATCAGAGAGAGATGAAATACCTCCTCCACACAGCTAATGGAAGCAATCAGTTCTAGTAAAGCTGTTCTTACCTGAACACATCCAGCTAACATCTCATAGAGAATGTGTGCCCGCTTCTTCATCACTCTGACATCTACTAGAGTGGAGTCTGCACACTGACCGTTCTGAATGGGATTGATAAATCGATTTCGGAATTCCTTAATGGAACCAAGCAAATTCTCCTTAATAAAGTTGACCATGCAGTGATCTAGGACAAAATGACCAGACTTAAGTTGTTCCAAATGGAAAAGCACAGCATTTGGGATTATTCTCCAGAAAAGAAATGCATGAGATCTAAAACTAAGCAGCAAAACTACCTAAACCCCAACCTCTTCCAGAACTGGCAGCTTAAATTGACACAGAGTCTAAGCACAGAGGTAACTTCTGAAGTTATCTACTGATTTAGAACTACCTCACCATGCTCTGCAGTAAAGCAATCGTCTCACAAACTCAGATTAGCAAAGGTTTTTAAATAGATTCGTTAATCAAGAGCAAACGACATGACAACACATTAGCAACCAGGAACACGTGCTAAGAGCTCGTTCAGAATGAAACCCCCAAACCACAACATCACCCACTGCTCGGTAAGTTCACTGCTCTACAGCAGTTCAAAAGGATTTCAACTGATGCTGCTGCAAGGCCTGATCCACTCACTGCCCCTGCAAGCGTTCTCTCCCTTCCCCTTTTGACAGGCTGAGCCTCATCTGAGCCTTTGCTGAGCCAGATCAAGGAGTTAAGGAGTCAGACAGCCACTCCCTGCTGCACTGCTCATGTTCTGATCCCGCTCATATAGGAACTGTGAGGAATCAGACAGTCTGTAAGGCCACACCAGGGAAAAGGACGGAGGAGAGGCCAGATACCCAAGAGATTAATTCAATTCAACTTAAGCCACCACGGAACCATGTCTGGAGACAGAGATTTAAAGCAAAGTCAGGTTGCTAGAGGTTTTTTGTAGACATAGAAACTGAACAAACAGCTTCCTCACATCAAACAGGTGTAATACAAACAACTCTAGCTGAAACACAAGCATACTCAAGGAAACCAAGGCTGCTCACAGCAGCAGACAACTCACATTCTATCAGGTTGTTCTGCAGCGGTGTTCCTGTAAGAATGATTCTTCTCCTAGACCGGATAGAATTCATCGCCTTCGAAACAGCAGAGGCTTCATTCTTCAGGATGTGCCCTTCGTCACAGACAACAAAGTCGGGGCCTGGAAAGAAACAGCTTTCAATCTCCTCCATCATTTACAAGCGCAGAGAAACCGCTAGCCTAAAGAACCCAAACTGTCTCGTAAGGGTCAGGGTTTATTCGGTCACTCTGTGTGCTCTGCAGTGGTTTGTTAGCACTGTTAAGGGTCTCTGTCAGGCTTTGCGTGAGCGTTCACAGTAGCCGCTCTGCTGAACTCCAGGCTGTCGCTTGTAAAGTTCTCATGGAAGGAGTAAGGGCAGCTTTGCAATATATTCCCATAAAACTTGTCTATCCAGGCAGCTGCTGTGCGCATGGCGATGCTTCCACCCTGTCAGAACTTCTTAATCCTCATCCCTAAACTCCAGCTCAGGCTGCCATCTACTGGCCTTGGGTCACTTCTAAGGAAGAAAAACAATCCATCGAGTGAGGAGTAATTTTTCATTGAGGTAAAAGGGCAATGCCAACAGGGGCAAACAGGGCAAGCGAAGGATTTAAAGACAAGATGGCATAAAATCTGGTTTCAGTTAAAGACAAGAGAACTGCCACCTTGAAAGGCACCACAGAAATGTCCTCAGCTTCCTTCCTGATGATAAACCCAATTGTGGTCAGTTCTGGGCCCCTCACTATGAGAAAGACATGGAGATGCTGGAACTGGTCCAGAGCAGAGCTACAAAACTCGGGAGGGGTTCAGAGAACCAGTTGTCTGAGCAGAGGCTAAAGGGGCTGGGCAGGGTTAGTTTGGAGAGGAGGAGGCTGAGCGGGGACCTCACTGCCCTCTCCAGCTCCCTGAAGGGAGGCTGTGGGAGAGTGGGTATCGGCCTCTTCTCCTTGGTGCCTGCTGACAGCAGCAGGGGCACTGCTCTGCAGTTGAGGCAGGGGAGGGTTAGATTGGATCTCAGGAAGATATTCTTTGCAGCCAGAGTGGTTGGGCACTGGCAGGGCCTTCCCAGGGAGGTGGTGGAGTCCCCCTGCCTGGAGGTGTTGAAGAACTGTGTAGCCATGGTGCTTTCCACCCTGTTCGAGTGGCAGCAGGGAGGGGGGCAGGTTGTGTTTGTCACTCTCTCAGGGATTGAGGGTTTTTGTTGGAGTGGGGATGGTTGGACTCAGGGATCTGGGAGCTCCTTTCCAACCAGGATTATTCTGCTACCTAGAGGGAAAAGCCATTCTAGGATCCAACCACAAACTCAGAATGTTTCACTGGACCTAACCTAAACCGGACCTCAATTCCCATGGCATCAGCATTAAAGTCAGCTGAGCTTTGCAGACCTTTGAAAAAAGTTGTACAAAGCCATCAGCTGGGTTCCCATCTGTCCAGGCTGTTTGAGGTGGTGGGAAGGTATTGAACACATGATTGTTCCCTAAGAACAGATTCACAGATACCTAGAATGGTTCAGATTGGAAGCAATCTTAAAGGTTCCAAACCCCCTGCCAGAAGCAGGGCCACCCCCCACCAGATCAGGGTGCTCAAGGTCCAATCCAGTCTGGCCTCGAACACTTCCAGGGAGCTGGGGGCAGCCACAGCCTCCCTGAGCAACCTGTTTCAGTGTCGAAACACCCTCATTGGGAAGAATTTCCTTCTGACTTCCAGTCTCAACCTCTCCACCTGGAAACCATTCCCCCTGCTCCTACCCTTGGAAACAGCCCCTCCCCAACTTTCCTCAGACTAAGCTGAAATTGTCTCTAGAACAATGAACTCCAGGACAGGGCTCAACAGCAGAGAATCAATTACACTTTAGGCTTACCGCATGATTTAACGCCAGAGGAGCTACCTCAACCCTCTTCAATGTCAAGAGGGACCCTAAGAGAAAGGGAATCAAAGGCATCCTCCTCGTTAGGAATTTTTAAATGCCTTTTGATTAGAATTATGCAAGTAGCCCAGACTAAAGTTGCAGTAAAGCCTGTGATTCATGAACACCAAATGGCTAGGTAAAAGCAAGCCCAAACAATTCCCCTCAAAACCTGTCGTTTAGAGTAAGTGAATGATAGGAAAAACAGGGGAAAAAACTCTTAGTTGAATTATTTGTGGTTTGTTTGGCAGGCCCTCAGCATCGGTATCTTGAGCTAACATCTTGGCTGTGATTCAGCACCAGGGGTTTTTAACTTGTTCTTAAGAAACACAAAGACAACTCATCATGGATGGAACATTTCTCAAAATACTCTGCAGGAATGTAAACCCTAAGAGGGACCTCAAGGGATCGGTTAGCCCAGTTTCTTCATCTGAGAGTTCAGAGAAACAGACACATCCTCCCTGACAGGAGCAGGAACTCCATGACCCCTACGTAAGTGAAACGATCTCTGTTGCCAATCAGATTAAATTCTGACCTCTCCTTTCTGAGTCCTTTCAATAACCAGCTCTCACACGGTGGAAAATTTGTCTGTGTATTCTTTCTTTTCTAGGTTAAAAAGCCTTACCCCTTCATTCTTCCCTCCAAGACCGCAGTCTTCACCTCCTTCTTGCTCTCCCTGTCCTTGCACGTTGCTGTATCGATACACACAGACCCCAGATCTATAGATACACACACAGTTGTCCTTTCCTCACCAGCCTACAGGAGCCTACATCTGCTTCACACAGCTGCCAATTAAAGGGCAGCTTCCAAGTTAAGGAGTAATGGAATTTTTATGAAGAAAGACCAATGAAGCGACTGAAATGCTGCAAGCGAAGCCCAAGCTGTCAATAAAGCATCGGGTGCACAAGGCATTAGGGAAACCACTTGTAGCTCTGCGTGTGTATGGACTGCTGCTATCATTTCACAGAGCAGAGCTGGTTAATGAATGAAATCGCTTCTCCACCCATAACCTCTGGCTCAACCTTCCCTCTCCGGTCACCTCTCCAGCAGCATCCAGCGTTTCGACTACACAACACGTCTACCCCTGCAGGGTTGCTCTCCCCCAGACCTGGGTCATGAAATCATTGTTCAGAGAACAATTGTGCCATTTTTGAAGTTGCAGATGCTCCCTGAGACAGAGTTTCTCCTATTTACAGTCTCAGCAGCAAGCCAGCACATCGCTCCATAACCCTTTCCCTGGCAGCCTGCTGTGTAGTCCATGCTGGGATTGACTAAGACAGCAAGAAAAAACCCTTCCTTAATTAGTACTTACTAATTTGGCCAAGCCAAAAGCTAGTGGATAACACTAGATGAATGCTCCTGTCCTTTCAGAATTAGTTTAAAGATAGAAGGGTTTGAAGCACCAATTAAAGTTTGTCCAAGGTTGGTTTTCCTAGTCAGTCAACTTCACTCTACTCTGGATGGAGCCAGGCTCTGCTCAAAGTCATCTGGTGATAGGACAAGGGACAATAGGTGCAAGCTGGAACAGAGGAGGTACCCTCTCAATCTCAGCAGGACCTTCTTCTCAGGGAGGGTCCCGAAGCACTGGAACAGGCTGCCCAGGGGGGTTGTGGAGTCTCCTTCTGCAGAGGCATTCCAGACCCTCCTGGCTGTGTTCCTGTGTGACTTGGTCTGGGTGATCCTGCTGTGGCAGAGGGGGATTGACTAGATGATCTGTGACAGTCCCTTCTGATCCCTTATGATTCTGTGAAGACAGTTCCTCAGCTCCTGGATTGGAGCTCCCCTGACTCAGCTGCAATGATGGGGCTGAGTGAGTCAAACAGGCAGAAAACAAATGAATGGTTTAGCTGCTCAAGCAGGCTCTGCAGAGCTAGAGATGCCAACTTCATTTGGCCAATACCAATAATCACAGTTATTTTTCCCAGTAGAACAACCTCTTCATCTGTTAGAACAAGATTTAGAGCCCTACTATTAATTGAAACTCAAAATCGAGCTGAGTACAATCAGAACCCAGGGAAATGCTCTACTTCATCAGCCACAAAGGGAAAAACAGAGCATCAACAACACTGCCAAGATTCTGCTGCATAACCAGAAGGTGATTTCAGGTATCAGTTGCCAGTTCACAATTAGTAGGAGAATGCTGCTAGGTTACTGAAACTTCTTAACTGTTTGGTTCTTTTTAGTGACCACCCGAAGTGGTTACAGCAACCTGGAACAGCTGAACTCAAAACCAGACACCCATTTCTTAGATCTAATTTGAACTTAATTCTTGAACTTAATTTACCTGCCATCAGTTCATCAGCACTAGCTTTGCTCACACTGCTAAGGCTGACTCTCAACTATTGTTCACACGTAGTTGCTCCCTTAACAGCAGATTCCTATCAAGGACAAAGCTGTTTGTGGTTTTAATACATTACCGGGTTAAAGCAACACCTTAGGTTCCAGACAGAGTCACTTCAAATCACCTTGTGAATAAAGGGAGGAAAGATGCCCAGTTTTGGTGTCTGCATGAACTTTCAGAGTCATAGAATGGTTCTGGTTGGAAGGGACCTCAAAGATCATCCAGTTCCAACCCCCCTGCCATGAGCAGGGACACCCCCCACCAGACCAGGGTGCTCAAGGCGCCAGCCAGTCCGGCCTTGAACACTTCCAGGGAGGGGGTAGCCACAACCTCCCTGGGCAACCTGTGCCAGTGTCTCAGCACCCCCATGGTGAAGAATTTCCTCCTTGAAATTCCACTTACCTGGATCAACTAAAGCTTTATTAAATATTTCTTTGAGTTTTCTACTCTTGACGTTCCTGCCCTGTGCCAGATTCCGGTACATCTCGTAGCCTATTATCATCACACCACCTTCATCCTGCCAGCGCTGCAGCATATAGCTTCTCTCTTGAGGGCGTTTGACAGTTGCCAGTTCACAGACCTTCACAAGAGGAAAAACACATGGAATTTCTCTTAAAATCCCCAAGCACTGGCGTAAATTTTACAGACCTAAGACTTGTTAAAGCTAGCAGCATTCCTACATAATTCAAGTGCCTACATTTTGAGCGGTGGAGCTTTGCCAGTGACATAAACCGTTCGGTTGTTTCATTTTTAAAGCTTTATACCTCTAGTCTTTCATCGTCTTCTAAACCCTCCTGCCATTTCTCAAACTCATTCAGCCAGTTCAAGGCGGTGTTCAGCGGGCACACGACCAGAGCCGTCCGGAAATCCAGTTTGTCACACAGCAACACCGTGTGAAGGAAACTCACTACCTGCGAGAGATCAGCGAACACACAACGCCAAGTGAAACACTGAGCACAGGAGACAACCTGCAAGGGCAGAGTCACGTACAGAACTTACCGACAACAGGCTGGTTTAGAAGTTGTTGTTTTGGGTTAACTTGCTGCTTGAAGTTTAAGATAGAGACAGAAGCAGGTTTGAATTGCATCAGGTACCTGAGCAGCTCCATAACGAGCCCTCCTTTCCTATTTCATTCATCATTTTCATCAATGAAAAATCCCTATGAGATCACGCTCACATTTTCTCTCAATATCTCCCCCCATATCTTTAAGCTTCATCTCTTTGAACTTCATAAACGCAGAGTTTCTTGGAAGTCAACTTCATTCTTAAATCAATGTTATCAAGATATTGGCAAACTCTCTCCCAAGAGCACTGGGGCAGGTTATTGAAACGTTCTCACACTCTCCCCCGGTATCCTGGCTCTGTGGAGCAGACGTGAACACCTCCCTGAGGCACAGGAATAACAGCTCCTCCTATCTTTTGATGTTTCTGCTGGGCTGCCTGGTTTTGAGCAATAGCAAATAAAGGCAGGACTAGAGGTAACCTGTAGAAAGCTGGGAGCAGAGGAGTCAGAGATGCCACAGCAGCTCCAGCACTCACAAAACGAGAAGACCTAACTACACAAGAGCCAGAAAGATCCTTCCAGATCAGATCTTGGTATCACAGAATCAGGGAGTATCTTTGGTTGGAAGAGACCTTTCAGGGCATCACGTTCAAGTCACTGCAATCTGCAGGACTATGCTCAGAACACTGGGCAATAGACTGCTCTTAGATGCTTCGATCCGGAAGGAGTTACGAGTGTTTGGTGATCAAGACAGAAGAATCTCATGTTCAGATGCAAGAAACTACCTGTGAAGACTCATCACAACAGTCCGATGTCCTGAACAGCCAGCAAGTCCCCCGTTGCCTTATTTCCATGACCCTTTACTGCCATTCTTCTCTGCAGTTAGCAAAGTCTGCTAAAACTTATCACAGAATCACACAACGGTGGAGCGTTGAAAGGGGCATGGGGAGATCATCTAGTTCTATCCCCTTGTCAGAGCAGGATCTCCTGGAGCAGATCCCACAGGAACATATTCAGATGTGTTCAGAATGGCTCTGCAACCACTCTGGGCAGCCTGGTCCAGGGCTCTGGTACCCTCATCATACAAACATTTTCCTTCTGTTCAAATGGAACCTCCTCTGTTCCAGTTTGTGCCCAGTGCCCCTTGTCCTGTTATTGGGTACTACTGGGAAGAACCTGAATCACTTCCTTAGCTCTTTTAAGAGCTAAACAAATGGCATTAGAGAGTACTGCACCTTCTGCTGGGAAAGATTTCCCCAAAGTGAAGTATATATTGTGTAAGGTGTAAGTACTGAGTGTCCTAGGCTGCACGGCTGCATAAAAAACACCACGGCTCTGCAAATCCCTCACCAATGAGAAGAGCTAAGCTTTCCCATCATTTCCTTGAGCATGTTCTTGGCAGAGGAATCTCAGAGATCGGAAGAATCTGAAGCTGTCAGGCCAGCCTAAGTGCTCCATGACTATAGAATCATCAAATCCTCATGACTGGAAGGGACCTCCAGGATCAGCAAGTCCAACCCTCATCCCAAGAGCTCTCCAACCCCTAGACCGTATCCCACAATTCGCAGGTCAAGGAGGAAGATTCTCAGGATCAGAAAGACTTCAGTAAAATTTGTTTGAATTAAATCAGAGGAGAGCAGGGCTAGATAGTTCTCATGTAGCTTCAATTTTGAGGAATCCTGGGCAGTAGTGGTTTAGAAGGAAGACACCAGAATAAGGAAACCATCTGACCCAGTAGCAAAGAGTAGCAGATACCTCCTGTTAGAGCATCTCTGCAGATTTTCTCTCGAAGCACATTTCAAGTCTCTAAAAATAATAAGGAAAGACTTCAAGCCAAGCCAAGTCTGCTACCCTGCACTGTGCTAAGTGAGTTACACGGCTGGAAAGGAACCTGCTGTCACTCACAAGTTGACTCTACAGCTCCGAAATGGTGAAACACCTGTCACTGACAACTTGGTGTTCCAGTACTCAACCCAGTTAAACCTTCACTTGATCACTGCAACCAACAAACTGAAAACCCACTGAGAAAAGCCAAAGGTCAAAGAGCAACACAGAAGTGGGCAGTAAAAATCACAACCTAAGATTAAGAAGCTGTCTTAGACTCCTGAAGACCATCTCCAACTGGCTGCATTTCCTTGTTCCGAGTTGGAAAGGAGCTACTCATCACTTACAATTAAATATGACCTTTTCACACGAGTATCAGTGATGGTCTCATTAAATGTTAGGTAGTTTAGTAGCGGAGAAAGCAGCAGCAGGTATCAGGCCCATCACAGCCGCAGACACTGAAAGAAACTCATTACTCAACCCCCCTTTACAAAACATTTTCCTCCAGCAGCCCTCACCGAGTCAGTGCCTGAGAACCAATGTCTGACCGTGCTCTCAAAGTCACTAAAGCTGGGGTTTGCTGGAGCAGCCTTTTAGAACAAGCTACAGATGAGAGAACAAGCCTGTTGTTTCTTACCTGTAAGGTTTTCCCCAGCCCCATGCAGTGTGCAAGAATGCAGCCAGACCCAGGAGACGACTTGGTTTTCTTCACAGATTCACAACAGCAATCCCACATGAACTGAACACCTGCAGGGAATTATTGAACCCTTGCTTAGGAAACATTGATCACAGTCAAGATCACCCAGTAAAAGGTAGCTGTGAGCGCTATGATCACAGTAAGAGCAGAAAAGCAGTGCTGAGGATATTTACGGCTTCAACATACACCCCAACAGGGTGTATATGGGATCATCTTTGTCCTGAACTTAACTACACTGACATCTCTTACTGAAGATTCCACAACAGGGTTAAGAAATGCTACTGTGCAGAGAGAAGGCAGCTGTGAACTCGGGGATGGGGAGAAAAGAGAAGACAGAAAAGGGACAAAAAGTGACAAGGACTTCCCGAAAGGACTAACATTATCTTGGTAGATGAGCAAAACCATCTGAAAGCAACCGCAAGAAATCCTGCCACGACACAGCAGATGTGAAGTTCTATGATTAGAGAAAAAAATCAACCCAGCAACAGCTGAAAAATGGAAGGAACTGTCTGTTACTGAACAAAAACTGTACAGGGCTCCTCTGTGATGTCTTCACTGAGGAGCTGTACACTACTACACCAAAATCAGCATAGATGAGGCTTCAGCTTGACTGCTCTGTCTGGTTCAGGGCACCTCTGTTTTGTTTCTAAAATGCAAAGGTTGGACATTACCATAGAATTATGAACTTTACAGATTATGAACTTTAAGTTTAAAATAAGAGAGTGATCTGTGTACAGAATGCTGGATGCTGTCCTTTTCTCCTTCACCACAAGAAGGCTATGGGGAGAAGCAGTCTTGATGTGCAGTCACGTCAAAAAGCCCTGCTGATAAAGGCAGGAAGATGCTGCAAGCTATCTACATCTTCCCTGAAAACTGTCAAAACCCAGTATGCCAGTTCCTCAATGGAATGGGTACACATAGATGTGATTCTGCCTCAGTGTGGAGAATCAGATCCCTCTGAAAACCCTTCCAATGTCACATTTCTAAAGGTGTTTTGCTTGTAAAACACAACCTGGGTATTGAGCTCATCTAGTTCTGGCCACACGTTCAAAAAAACAAAGCACCAAGCCTGACTTTCTGCCATTTCCCTGTCGAGGGGTTTTAATCATGACTGCCACAGAGGACGGACAAGGGGCTGTGCACGTGGAGGGGAGAAAAAGTAAGAACTCTTTCCTTACCATCTACTTGGTGAGGCTTCAGTTTGGTAACTATGCTCCTGTGAACCTGCACTAAAGGTTCTTTGGTTTCCTCATCTTCATCTAACACCAGCTTAGTTGTGATGGGGCATTTCAGAGGTGAAGCATCTTCTATCTCTATCACCTGTAAGCAGAAACAGGGCATCACAGGAACCTGACCTCAAGAGGTCAGTAAAACCAAGCATCTGACAGACACTGTAACCAGAAAACTGGAATCAACGTTAATTCAGTAAAGAAAAACCTGAAAGCCTTTGCCTCACAACTTCCTTTGATTCTTTTCCCCACAAAAAGTAAAGGGGGCATCATTCTTCCCCTGGACTGGGCACTGGGGAGGCCTCCACTTGAATACTGGGGGCAATGATGAACCCCTCACTTCAAGAAAGAGATGGAGGGGCCAGAGCAGGTCCAGAGGAGCAATGAGGCTGGGGCAGGGACTGGAGGGAAAGGCTGGTGAGGAGAGGCTGAGGGAGATGGGAGGGTTCAGCCTGAAGAAGAGGAGACTCGGGGAGACCAGCTCCCTCTCTCCAGGCTGCAAGTCAAGTGGGAGTTGGGCGCTTCTCCCAGGCAACTAGTGATGAGAGGGAATGGCTTGAAGCTGCCAGGGGAGACTGAATGCTAGGAAGCCCTTCTTCATCCAAAGGGGACTTAGACCNCTGAGGGAGCTGGGAGGGTTCAGCCTGGAGGAGACTTGTGGGAACCAGCTCCCTCTCTCCAGGCTGCAAGTCAAGTGGGAGTTGGGCGCTTCTCCCAGGCAACTAGTGATGAGAGGGAATGGCTTGAAGCTGCCAGGGGAGACTGAATGCTAGGAAGCCCTTCTTCATCCAAAGGGTACTTAGACCCTGGACTGGACTGCCCAGGGCAGTGGTGGAGTCCCTGCATCTGGAGGTGTTGAAGGACAGCCTGGCTGTGGCCCTTAGAGCCCTAATCTAGCTTATTGTGGTGACATTAGGTCTGGGGTTGGGCTACTTGAGCTCAGAGGTCTTTTCCAGCCTCAGTGGCTCTCTGTAATGCAATTACAGCAGCTTCCCAAAGATCTCAGAGTGTTAAATAAAGTTTATTCACATTAACCTGTGAGACTCTACAAATAAAACCTGTGGTTTATGAGACTACATGTAAGTGCTTTTAATTATCAAATTAAACCCAAGTAGAGGTCTGTCATCTTAAACATCACTTCTTAGCATTTTGTAAAGCAAACAACACACCTCTCTGAGTTTCTCTCTCTCCCGTTCTCTTTCTGCGATTCGTTTTCTTCTCTCTTCCTCTTCTTTAAGTGCATTTTGTGTTTCTGTTCTCAGCTTATCATCTTTAATTATCTTCCTTATTTTCTTCCTACCTTTGCCAGGCGATTTGGAATCATCGTTGTCCTCACCCTCTGTATTACTCTGTAACAAAGAAAGAGCAAGAAATCATGGCACAGAACCATCAAACCCTTTCCTCTGAACAAGCTCACTTTATCTATGTGCACAGGTAGGGTTCAGCTCATAAGAAAAAAAGAGTGTCTATAATAAAGAAGTCATCCAGAGGTATTAAGTGACACCTGAAGGTATTCTGAGATGTTAAAGATGAGCCCAGCTGTGCAAAGGCAGTGCTGAAGGTGCTGTTATCATTTAGTGTCTGTCTGCTGGAGAGGACGAAGATGCTGCAGAGAGATCTGGACAGGCTGGGACAATTGAGCAGAGGCCAAAGGGATGAGGGTGAACAGGGCCAAGGGCAGCGGCCTACACTTTGGCCACAAGAACCCCCTGCAGCTCCAGACTGGGGGATGAGTGGCTGGAGAGCAGCCTGGCAGAGAGGGACCTGGCAGCACTGGGTGACAACTGGCTGAACAGAAGCCAGCAGGGTGCCCAGGTGGCACCAAAGGCCAAGGGCATCCTGGCTTGGACCAGCACTAGTGTGGCCAGCAGGACTAGGGACATCATTTTCCCCTCTGTTCTGGGCACTGGGGAGGCCTCCCCTCAAGTCCTGGGGCAATGCTGGGCCCCTCACTTCAAGAAAGAAATTGAGGGGCTGGAGCAGGTCCAGAGGAGCAACGAGCCTGATGAGGGAGAAGGGGAAGGATTACGTTGGATGTTTTGTCACAGTAAGGGGGATCAGAGCCTGGAATGGACTGCTCACCCCACCCCTTGGAGGTGCTGAAGGACAGCCTGGCTGTGGCCCTTACAGTGCACTGGTGTGGCCGATGGGATGGTGTTAGGTCCTGGGCTGGATGAGCTCAGAGTTCTTTCCCAGCCTCAATAACATTCTCTGTGATTCTGTGACTGTAACTAATGACTTAATGATTCTTTTTCTCTTCCAGTTGTGTTAGATCAGATCAGCTGTCACCTACCCCACACAGGAAAAAACCCCTGATACCTGGCAAGTCCTCACTTTGTGTCATCTTCCACAATTAGATGAAAAATACTTGATATTTACTTAAAAGGTGTCATGCACACAGCATGCAGAATTCTACACAGGACCCGCTTTCAGTTCAACACAGAGGGTTTTCTCCTTACAGCTGTCATTTCACCAAGTTTCACATGGAATAACACCAGGAAAAGCTCTCAGTACTTTGTACTGAGCTCTGTGTGATACCCAAGTCCCTGAGCAGCTGGAGGTAAGAGAAGGAACTCCTTTCCCCTTCATTTATTCAAAACAGAATGTTGTACCTTATTGTTTTCACTGGAAGAATCCTCCTGAACCTTTATACGCCTCCGTTTCTTTTTCTGCTTGTAACTGCGTTGGTTTTCTTCCGCCTCGGCTTTCTTGGCAGATCTGTTGAACAACAGAAACAAAGGCAGTGTTACTGATGAGCTCTAAGAAGTCACTGAAAACCACTGATTGAAAAGGAAAGCGTGTGAACTCCACTGCTAATTGACAGCACACACACTGCTCCTGTGCAGTCAGGGGAGTACTTTCAATTCCTTCCTCGCCCTCACCTCACTGCACATTCTGTTCCAGGCTGTCTGGAACAATCTCAGAGTGGGCCAGTGATATTTTTCTTACTGCAACCCATCATTCCTGTGCGACTTGGTCTGGGTGATCCTGCTGTGGCAGGGGATTGGACTGGATGATCTTTCGAGGTCCCTTCCAATCCCTAAGGATTCTATGATTCCTCAACAGCCAGCGATACCTTTGCCATTCACAGGCTCAGCTTTTGTTCATCTTTCTCTCGTAGCAGCTAAGGGGAGACCTCATCACTCTCTACAGATACCTGAAAGGACACTGTAGAGAGGCTGGTGCTGGTCTCTTCTCACAGGTCATTAGCGACAGAAGCAGAGGGAAGGACTTAAAGCTGCAGCAGGCGAGGGTTAGACTGGGCATCAGGAAAATATTCTTAACAGAAAGAGTGGTCGAGCACTGGAACAGGCTGCCCAGGCAGGAGGTTGAGTCCCCATCCCTGGATGTGTTCAAGAATCACTTAGCTGTGGTGCCAGGGGATAGAGTTTAGGGCTGAACTTGTACAGTAGGGGTAATGGTTGGACTCGATGATCCAAAGGGTCTTTTCCAACCTGAATGATTCCGTGATCAAACTGCCAGGTACCATGTACTGAGGGTCTAATCCAAATCTGCCCCCTTTGCTGGGAGGTTAATTAGCCAACACCAAATTACAGACAAGCATCAACAAAGGTTTTAAGGACCAATCCCAAGCATCTGATAGCACTAACCATGCTATCAAAACCAAGGGAACTAACACAGGATAAGCACAATGAGGTTGCAGTTGTACCTTGTTCTCGGGCGCTGGTCATCCTCAGACTCACTGACCTCTTCACTAACTGCAGATTCGTGAAACTCGGAGTCATTTGAATCATCGCTGCTCACTTGAAAAAGGAATGATTTCACATGGAATGTTATCAAAGTTGGCAACATTACACACTCTATCATCACACAAACGACAGCTTAAGAGCTAACAGCCCTGTACAAGTGAATTTTCAGACAGTTTTAGACGTGAGTTTCTCATCACAGCGTCACAACAGCATCACAACGCTTCTTTACTAACAACACACACAATTCTATCACTGCATTCGTGACTGCAAACTCCTTCAGGAGCTTAAAACAGCCTGAACAGTCAGTTAAACCCAGCAGCATCAGGCGACACTTCCACAACTACCATTACGAGTGGCATTTATAGGTAATTAAGGTCAGTCTGACCTTGAACGCAGTGGAAAGCTTCACTGCTCTAGGAACAACAAGGTTTCAACCCAGGATGGTTTTACATACATGGGGAAATTAACACCCAGCTACAAAACATCAGCTGTAGACATAAAGGGTGGTGTTGATCTATTGGAGACTGGTCTTGTCCTAAGGCATCCTGAGAAGGAGTGGTGGCTGCACCTTGTTTGCTTATGGCAATAATTTACGATTGCTTTTCTCCAAAGAAATGTTGTTGGTGAAGTTGTAATTCCAAATGGGAGGAAAAGCATGAACAGCCATTCAGATCAAAGAGAGTTTTGATGAAGAAGATCCCTAAGCAAAGATCACTGCGTCTCCTGAACTGTGGAGCGCTGCAGGAGACGGCAAGTTCTGTGCACCCAGTACTTCTGCTGGCCATGGAAGCCCATCGGCACCCACCCCAAGCAATGAGGCAGGAAAAATTTATCTTCACTAGCTCTCCTTCTCCTCTGCTCAGAGGGATTAAACGCAATGGGCTGAGAGATGCTTTGTTCTTGCACACAACAATGGGAAAGCAAATGCAAGTCAGGCATCACTTCACAGTGCCATCTGCTGTTCAGTTAGTCCTAGGACGTAGGCACTTTGGATACTCAAGGACCTACTTAACAGTGAGTGACACAGACACAAGACCAAGTCTTTTTCACACATCAGACACAGTGGGCTCACCTCTGTTGTTTATGATTCGTATTCTAACACTGAACAAAGTTACTGCAGCTCAAAGGATGCAGTAAGTGGTTATAACTACCCGAAGGGAGGTTGTGGAGGGGTAAGTGTTGGCCTCTTCTCCTTGGGGACTGCTGACAGAAGCAGGGGCACTGGTCTGCAGTTGAGGCAGGGGAGGGTTAGATGGATCTGAGGAAGAAATTCTTTGTAGATAGAGTGGTTGGGCACTGGTAGGGCCTTCCCAGGGAGGTTGTGGAGTCCCCATCCCTGGCGGTGTTGAAGAACCATGTAGCCATCTATGGTGCTTCCTACCCTACTCAAGTGGCAGCATGGAGGGGGTGAATTTGTGTTTGTCAGTTGGGGTGGGAATGGCTGGACTGGGGATCTAGGAGCTCTTTTTCAACTAGGATTCTTCTGAGATTCTGTGAGCAGCACTGTATTCACCGTTCTCAGCAGTGACCAAGCACAGACAAGAGAACCCCAGGTTTAACACGGGTATTGTTAAATTGGGGAGTTCCCGCTCTCCATTCTGCCATGCTCTGAACATCATTTACGGAAGCAAGCATGTTTTGTGACCATCATCTCATCTGGAATACGTACCTTTCCTTCTATTTCTGCGCTTCCCTTCTTTTTTGTCTTTTGGTTTCACCTTTTTTTCTTCACCAGATTCTTCATCGCTCACTGTCAGCTTGTGCCTCAGCAGTCGGTGTCTGTATCTGGGCTTCTTTTCTTCTTCCTCCTCTTCTTCCTCCGATTCCGAATCAGAATTGTCTTCCTCCTTTTCATTCTCTTCTGTCAGAAACAAGAATCAGCACAACATGTACACCGGTCACTATGTTCTTACTTAAATTAAAATCTTAACTGATTTAGACTAGGTTCTGTGCTTTTCCAGGGCAACAAGAGACCCGCATTCCCTCAGATTCCACGTACTCTATGCTGCCTGTTCCAAAGACAGTCAAACCCATCCTGTGCATCTGCACCTCTTCTGTATAGATTACCCCTCCCAAATATCTGAAGACTAGTGAACTGGTTACAGAAATCAAGCTATACAAAACACACCTACAGAAGAGACATTACAATCCTCACGAGCACGTATGCTGGCCTCTACGTGGCAAGCACTCGTCAACATCAAGTTTAAAACTGAAGTAACTTTAAGAATTCTCATTTTCCCAAGCACCCATGGCAATTACAGCTGGTCCTACAGCACCGCCTTTACCCAGATGCTTTGTGGGGCTCACCATCATCTCCTGCGTTTTCAGGTTTCTTTGCAGGTTTCTTTTTCCCTTCGTTCGATTCGTCATCCGAAGATGCCTCCTCATCAGAGGAAAGATTGGCTTTGATCTCTTCTAAAAGCATTTTCTTGGCAATTCTTTGAAGTAAAACAGAAAAAACTATTTATTCCATCGTTCAAGCAAACCTACGAACGACAAGCACGATCCTATACTGTTCAGAGCCTTAAGGGTTGAAAGCTGAACAAAACAAGACATCATGAAGCAAAGCCACTGTGCTAAGAGACATCAGCAAAATCTCCTGTTCCATCTAATGTGAAACTGCGTTTAGAAAGCAAATCTGCACAGCACTTCAGGAAAATGATGTCTGATGCTTTACAACAAGACTGGAAAGAAGAGAGCAACCCCTGCGCCTCTCTACAAAGTCCTTTCTCAGGTAGTTGTAGAAAGCAATCAGGTCTCCCCTGAGCTGCCTTTTCTCTTCAGTCCCAACTTCCTTCAGCTGCTTTGGTTACCAGACCTTTCACCAATCTTGTTGCCCTTCTCTGGACCCACTCCAGCACCTCAATGTCCTTCTTGTATTGAGGTGCCCAATACTGAACCCAGCACTCAAGGTGCAGCCTCACCACTGGCCAACAGAGGAGAGCAAGCTCTTCCCTGCTCCTGCTGAACTGCTATGAAGTGTCTCAGGAGAAAACCTACTCTTAATCCCCTGGGATACTACAGGCACTTGTCTTAGAGCGACTAGAGCAGAGCAACGTCTGTGCACTCACAGGGACACACACAAGTTCTACCAGACATCGCCGGCCTTCCACTTCAAAGCAAAATGAGGATTGTATTCCTGCGCCACTAACTGTCGGCTCAGCTCTACAAGAGTTTCACTCCAGCACAAGGATGCTGCCAGCTAACACACAGGTACCATGGGAAAAGGGGTTCTGTACAGGCTCTTGCAATACAAAAGCAGTCTTACATCAACCTATCCAAGGCTGTCAAAAGCAGGAGAACACAGCTAACTTCTCTAAGAACTCATACTTCTACGGGGGGTGAAAAAGGTCCTGAAAGAATGAATCCAGGCCCTCCTTACATAAAGAGCAAATACTAGAGTTTTCATTCCACAGCCATCAATTGCAAGTTAAGTATTTTCTTTTCCTGAGTAACTCTGATCTGTTCTGCCTTCAGAAGAACGAATGTAAACGGAATGCACCTCGCTCGCAACAGGGGAGATTTTAATAGTTCAAACCCCACACAACTGAACCTCAGTTTAAGGCTCCATGTGGAAACTGCACAGGACCTCTGAAATACTTCAAAATTCAGTCCCCCTCAGTCTTCAGCACACAGCTTGTCCCTAAAACAAAGGATCTTTCCAAAGGGCACCTGCCCAAGGCGCCTTTCCTAACGCTTCACATGGCATTGCCATCTCTGCTTACTGAGCTGCAGTGCAATAGAGATTCTATTGCTCAGGTATAGTCAGTTATCAAAACAGGGAAAGAAAACAGGCCAATAAACCATCGGGATTGCTCTGTGCGTCAACAACCAGCCACTGGCAACCGTAACAGCTCCCCCTGCTCTCGAGAACCATCTTGCAAAGAAACAGCTGATTAGTACTCTAAGCCACAGTCCTCTTGGTAAACTTGAATATCATAGATATCCACAGATCACGGTGTAAACCCAACCAAACCTTCGAGTGCATCGATAAGTTAACAGCCTCTTCCACGTACTTTTTGCATTAGGTTCTCGCAGAGAGTTTGGAAAAGAAAGTTTGGGGGTTTCTTTAGTGTTGTTTTCTTGGTTTTAAACCACCAGCCCAAGATGTGTAACAGCAACAGAACAAACTGCATCTTCTCTAAGAAACTAACACTATACTACTTCTATTTCTTAATAGTCAGAAGAACTTAACTGCTCGGATTATCACGGGTTGCCTTCTCTTTAGAAGCTTTTCATGTCAATTATTAACCATGAATTCTACTGCAGGAAATGCAGACGGGAGCAGTTTGGCCATTTTCCTTGTTTCAGTAAAAAAGAAAAGGCCAACAAAACAGTACTATCAGCCACATTTTGCTTTGGAGGAGGAAAAATAGGTTGGGAAAGACTGAGAAGAACTGAAACCCCTGCCTGCTAACACTGCCCTTGACTATTTCTGGACTGTCCTCACGACTTGTACGCTGCCAGTGGTACTTACCTTCCGTACAAGTCACCTTTCATCACTGCTTTACTGGTTTTTAAACAAAGGTTGACTTTGTTCTTAACAAAACACAACGCACGCTCTTATCTGTTCTTAAGGGGAAAACCAAAAAGAAAACCAGTGCTTCGTTCGCCTAAAGATACCACGCACAGAATCTCCTACCCATCAACAGAAGATGCTGCTGTCTACCTATACCACATCAACATAACTTGCCATCCGGATGAGGTAAACACCCCTGTTTCTAATTTGTTATTACAGATTATTGCTTTTATATTCCAAGATGGAAGATTAAGTCTTTTTTTCAACTAGGAATAAGGCTCTAGCAGTTCAAATCAAGCTGAGACGGAATGTTTAGTGAAAAACACAATCTACGCTCTCTTCAGCGTGTTCTACCGGTAGGATGTCAGGCTGAAACTGTTAAGACATCGTGAAGATGTTCAGAATTTAAAAGATTCCTAACAGAACTCCCTATTGGATAGGAATGAACACTGCAATACCAGAACCGAACAGACACAGGCTTGTAAATGCCTCTGCCCAATGGCTGATGTAAGGATACCAACTGAAAGCAGTCTGAAGTTAAATTATAGGTGCCTCAGGATAACAGATCTCAGCTATTTTAAGATTTAAACCCTTTAAAGCGATCAGGTTTCTAAGCTAAGGAACTTCCTATGTTCATTTGACCTGCAGATACCAATTAAAACAGGCTCTGACAGTGTGAAAACACCCTGCTCACAGTTTTCCAGAGAAACAAAAGGTATCGTAGAATTTACTCAGGTCAAGGACGATATTCTTGGCCAACCAGATTTAGCCAAACACTACAAACAAGATAAGCAGCCCAGAGAGCTGTATGACCTCCAGCACAGGACTTAAGGTAGTAAATAAAACCTCCAAAAGCTAGACTAAAAATCCCTGCTTTTCCTTCATTTCTGCCACTCGAGTGTGTCCTGGTGCCTAGTCCTGCTCTGCCTTATCTAGTAACCACACTGGGAGGGTTGTATAGAGGACGTTTCCCCACCATGTATCTCACCTTTATAAGAGTGACCCCAACAATACACGTTTATAAATACATACTGGTTACCGTGTGGGCTTTTTTAAACCTCTGCTAAAAGAAAACCTTTTTCAAAAGAGATCAGAAAACTGGAAGTCACCCAGTCACCGTATCAGAGTGCTTTAAATTATCCTTCAGACATTCCAGCAAACATGGAATAGTAGGTGCAGCCTCTCGTGGCGTGGAGTTAAGTCCACCAGACAACTTGCACCATTGTCACTGCTGGGTTTTAGAGTCCCAATAAGACGGACTCACTCACGGCTCATCAGTACTCTTGGTGAGACAGTGCTGCCACCGTAGAAGTAATTTTTCTTCTTAGTAAGTCAACTAATTTGAGTCATGAGTACCTTGAGTTATCCTTAGCAATTAGCTTGTATCAACTAACATGTAGTGTTCAGAAATACCTACTGATTCTAGGTGAAACAAGGTTGCCCAGGACAAGCCTGTGGTGACTGGAAGGACATTTTGACAGGGCTAGTAAAAGCCACCGTGTTCTTTCAGCTAGAGCACTGCCAAGTTAAACAGGCCTTTGGTACGTTACTACAAAATTCAGAACCATTTCAAGTCTATTTTAAGGGATGGGTGGAACAGATAAAGTAGCGAATACTGCCAACACCTTGTTCTAAATACCGTGCTGTCTCGGTTCCGATTTTTAAGCTGTCAGAGTGGTATTAAATTAAATGCTTGGACAAGAAAAAAGTTTTACAAAAATTTATTGCAACCATCAAATACTTAAAAGGCATTCTGCATTACACTATGAACTTCTTAATGAACACAACTACTGCAAACAGAGTAAACAGTACCATTGATAAGGTTAAGAAGGACCAATCATAGATCGTTACACAACAGAAGATGAAAGTGTACAGCACTGTTATCATCACAGTACGACCCACTTGGATATTGCATTTTGGCAAAGAGTGATTTCAAGACTATTATTAATATTCACGTCATGCACGTCCCAAGGTATGCAAAGAACACAACATCTAAACTAGAGACTTGCAAACACCAGAGTTTCCACACTACAAATACCTAGTAGGTACTAGGTACCCTCTTTGGCCTGGAAGAAAATAGGCAACTCATCTAAATAGTAGGTAAACTATTGAAACACTCGGTGTTGAGTAAACAGAATAACACGCTTTTTACTTCTCAAAGTCTGTTCCATTTCTTTTTTTACATTTTATAGATCCGATTGTGGTGCCAAGTACAACGCATGAGGAATGTAGAACCAGACTGCAGTTACCAGTTCACATGTCTGAAGGTTGACAAAACTGTTTATTGAAAAACGACCTCCCCGTCTCATAAACAACATTTTTCAAAACCAGTCCCTAAATGAAAACTTCAACAAAGATTCAGCTTAAAGACAAAGTACAGCAACCGAGTCCCCATCCCCCAAATTCATTCGTGTGGTTGTTACGGATCGGGTTAACTCATTTGCCACTCTAAACTAAGAGCTAAGATCCGTCAGTAACACACTGCACTTTGACAATAGAGCATTGGCTTTGTGAATAACCAGGAGGACTGAAGAAACAAATGAAAAAGAATAAAAAGGGGGGAAAAAAATCATCAAAACAGGACTAAAAGTGTAATTGCAAAAATCCCCAGTCTCTCGAATCAGCGGTAATAAAACGTTTGCATGCTCTGCGGAACACCCTGTGTCCCTCAAGAGCATCTGTCTTGAAAAGTTGAATGACTTGGTTTAAAATTCATCATCGAAAACAAACACAAAAAACCCCCCCCAAACCAATGCAAAACTACAGCAGCAGCAACATTCAGGTGCTCAACTGAGGTCTGTAAAGGATCTAAAAGCAGTGTTCTTAAAAATTGACTTCAGCCACAGAACAAAACATCCAACTCTGTGAAACAAAGAGACCATACTCTAAACTAGTAAGGCTCAGCAGCAGAAAAAAAAAGACTCCATCAGCAGCTGTGCAAAGCTGGTTCCCACACAGGCCATAGAGCAAAGGGGAAAAAAATTCAGCTTCTAAAATACTGTCTGGAAATTGAACAAGTCTTTTAACTACGCTAACTCCCAAAAAGAAACCGTGGCTCGTCACTTGAGCAAATACTTCATGGTGTAGAGTCACCTCTTAGGGAAAAGGAAGCTTTCAGCATTTTCTAGCCAGGCTAATTTTGTAGACAACAGTGGTACTGGTGAAACTTAGTGAAACTAACTCTGTCTTCAAACGGAAGACAGCTTGAAAGTGAAGCAATACACATGAAGCCACCGCTCTTAAAATATCTCCGCGGAGACTTACAACGTGGTTGTGCCATTTGTGTCTTTGACACCAGTGGAGCCTATGCACAGTGCTTGTGAAATTGGGGGCATAACTACCACATTAGGAACGTTGGGTGTTCTTGAGTGGGGAAAAAAACTTCACTTTAATTCAAACAGCTGAAAAGATCTAACACTGTTTCCTCTACAGTTGTGTTTTCTCTTTATTGAGAAAAAGCGGTTCAATTAAAAAAAGGCAGATGATGTAACAGTAATAACCAAGTTTGATCTGAAAAGACTCGAGCACTGCACACAGCACAGATGGAGATTTCACCCTTCTACTGGTAGAACTGACTGAAATGCACATCACTCAGAGCATGTGTTTACCTGCCTCAAGGACATACTCGTCACAAACCCCCGCGCTCTCCGATGGGAACAGAAAACGGACAGTGCTGCAGTGCATTTCATTTATAACACACCCTATGCAAGGTGTGTCAGTTAACACTTTTCTTTGCATTTCAGGATTTTGGCCTCTGTTTTCTGGCCCCTTGTTCAAACTTGCGGGAAGCCTGTGGGCGAGTCTTTACAAGGCAGGCAGTCGTGGTTTTTACAACCTGCTTGCTCTTCCGCTGCGCCGGTTTGCGCCCACGCCTAGGGTGTGTTATAATCTTTTTTAAGTCCTTACGGATGGTATCATACCTATTCTCAGGATCGTCATCATCATCATCTTCTTCCTCCTCCATTGGAACAGCCCTTGCTTTAGTCTCTCCTTCATCTCCTGGGGGAGGAAGGGGAAATAAAAGAAAAAGCAAGAAAACGTGAACCAGTGATTTAGGTAAAATCAGCAATAAACAACAAACCACTGTCACCGACAAGAATTCCCACGTTAAAATAGCTCAGCAATACCCACGCTTTTCTACCGGCAAACAAAACCTCTCCCGGCTGAACTGGAGGAATTCAGGTTATTTCTAGTCCTTTCCCCTTTCTCTCATCATTCTGACTCACATCCAACCCAAATATGATGGGTAGTAAAACTAAGCTTATGGAAAGCGACCTCAAAACCCTAACAAACCAACCCACGTCCTCTCCTTCTTTAGTTCTACTGCTGACTTTCTACCTGCAGGGTTGGACTAAAGCTATGCTTTACATGTATGGTTTACACAGCTTGTGCTACAACTGCCACTAGCCAGCCGTTAAGTGATCGCAGAGGGTCCCTCACTCTTGGGTTTGCATGCTGGATAAACCAAGTCTCATTTAACAGTCAACCTACACAGCTTGCTCAGACACAGACTCCTTTATTTTATTCATCTATGAAGCCAAAAGCAAACTGAGCAGAAAGGTCAAGCTTGTCTCCCTTGAATACACCTAAGGCAGATTCTCATAGAATCAGACAATAAGAAAGGCTGGAAGAGACCTCTGGATACAACCACACTGCCCTCAAAGCACAACTAAATGTAAAGCCACACCAGTTTTCATAGGGCCTTGGCCAGTCCAGTTAGTAAGTCCAAGGATGGGGATTCCCAAATTTAACAGGGCAAACAGTTGTAGGCTTAGACCATCATCAAGATAAAGGTTTGTTCCCTAGTATCTAATCAGAGCTGTCTCGAAAGCCTCTCGTCCTTTTGTTTCTAACTATCCATTAGGTGATGAGAAGACAACTAAGACTCACAGATTCCTAGAGTGGTTCAGGTTGGAAGGGACCTTAAAGATCATCTCATTCCAACCCCTCGGCCATGAGCAGGGACACNCCCTTTCAGGTCCTGGAAGGCCACACCAAAATCCCCCCCGAGTCTCCTCTTGTCCAAGCTCAACAGCCCCAACAATCTCAGTCTGCCGCCATAGCAGAGGTGCTCCAGCTCTCTCCTCATCCTTGTGGCCCTCCTCTCGACACATTCCAACAGCTCAATATCCTTCCTGTGCGGGGGGCTCCAGAACTGGACGCAGTATTCCAGCAGATGGGGTCTCACAAGAGAGAGACCACATCTCACTTTTGCCCTTTTTCAGCTACCAGCAAGACCATAGGAAGACATCCAGGCTGGTCTGGAATACTTCCAGAGCAGGAGACTCCACAACCTCTCCAGGCAGCCTGGGCCAGGGCTCTAGTATTCTCACCATTAGAAAAGCTTTCCCTTCTGTTCCAACTGAACCTCCTGTGTCCTAGTTTGTGCTCAGTGACACATCTCGTCACAGGGCACCACCAAGAAGAGCCCGGTCCCACCCTCCTCACACCCACCCTTTAAATTGATGAGCATTGATGAGGTTCTCCTTAGTATCCCCCTCTCCAAGCTGAAGAGCCCCAACTCTCAGCTACTCCTCAGAAGGCAGATGTCCCCTGATCATCTTGGTAGCTCTGTGCTCTCTCCAGTAGCTGCTTATCCTCCTTGAACAGTAAAAAACCAGGACACAGTACTCAGGATGAGGCCTCACCAGCACAGAGCTGAGGAGGAGGAAAACCTCCCTCAACCTAGTGGCCACATTCAGATGATTAAATGCTAGCCCAAACCTCAGACTATTACAGGCTACCCAAACCCGATATTGTTCTCTACTAGTGCAGCAACGAGAGGCGTAAAGGAGTATCTTTCGCACACCTGATGACTGACAAAATCCTGCGCCGGCAGACAGCACCAAGTTCTCAGTCACTGGCATAATCTTCTGTTCATCACTGCTTCCATCACCCGTGGAATTCTGTTCATCGTTTTCCTCCTTATCAGATGAGGAAGAGGAAGTGACAACCACCTTCTTTGACACTTTCTTTTTCAAGTTAGTCTTTTTACTTTCTTTCACTGACCCTCTTTTTGCCTTTTTCTTACTGTCTTCATAGGACTCCTCATCAGTAGAGGACAGCAAATTGTTCTGTTCTTTCTTGGAGATTTTCTTTTTGAGACTTAGTTTTTTCTTCTCTTTAGTTCCCCGTTGTTTTTTGTTCCACTCGGCATCCTCAGAACTCTCCTCCTCTTTTAGGGGAGATTTCTCAGCATCGGAGGACAAGTCTAGATGCACTCTGTTGGATGCTCTCTCCCGTAAACTCCTCCTTTTCTTTTCTTTAAACGCCGGCTCGTCTTTACTTTTGTCGTTTTCAGAAGAATTGCCACTTCCTTTCTCTGGACATGATTTTTCTACATCCGAGGAAGAATCTTCTTCTTTCTTGCTGCTTTTCTTCTTCAGTTTTTCAGACTGCTTCACTTGGCTCTCAGATGCTTTTTTACTCTTCAATCTGCCGGACTCTTTCCTTACAGATTTCTCAATGCTCTCAGAAGAAGAATCCTCTTGTGCTTTTTTCTTTTTCAATTCCTTGCCCTTCTTAGCTTCACTTAACTTCTCATCTTTCAGACAACTCTCCTCTTTTTCCAGTGAGGACTTCTCCACATCAGAGGATTCATCGTGTTTCCCCTTTACGGATTTGCCTCTGGACTCTCTGTTTACCTTTGCGGCTGATCCTTTAGCTATTTTCTTATCTTTAGAAGAATCATTCACCTCCTTCTCTGGGGAAGACTTTTCAGCATCGTCATCTTCAGAAGACTTTTGCGTCTTTAAATTGGTCTTTCTCTTGCTAGTTACCTTTTTCCTCTGCTCTTCTTCGGAGGAATCGAAACTATCTTGTTTTCGCGAGTATTTTTTCTTGGCTTTCTTTGCAGCCTCGATTTTACTCAGAAGTTTGATTTCTTTTTCTAACTCAGAATCATAATTTGAAGAATCCGAATAGTTCTGTCGCTTCTTCTTAGCAGCAGCGGAACTTTTAGCCGATTTGCCTCTTTTAGCATCTAAATCCGACCCGGAACTGGAACTCTTTCGTTTTCGTTTTCCATGCTCATCCTTTACCGCTTGATCCTTTGGAAATTTGGAAGCTTTCTGCTCCGTTGTCAGAGCTTCATTGTGGCTGTCGTTGTCTGAGGAACTATGACTCAGCATAGCTGCTTTTTTAAGGACGGCTGGCATCTCGTCGGAATCCGAGCTGTGATCTAACGAATATGGCTTTTTGGATTTAGGAAGTCTGTTAGGGCTAGGGTCACTGACGGCCCTTTCAGAAGAATTTCTTTTATCGCCTTTCCTCCTCGGCTGTTTTGGAGATTTCCTTTTACGCTTCTCATTACTGGTGTCATTGCTGTCGTCTTCCGAATTTGACGTTAAAGGACTGATGTCTGTAGGGCGTCTCAGCGGCGTGGTCTTCACACGCGGGGATCTCCTGAGATCTGATTCCTCTGTGGGTACGATGGTTTCGCTCTCGGTGGAAGCTTCGCTGCCAGTGTCGTGATTCTGCTTGACAGGATCACAGTTTTCCACCCTAGACTTCCCGTCGACCACCTTACTTGTCTTTTCTAGAGTACTGTCTTGACCTTCAGCTCTAACTGTAGACTCTGAAATGGACACAGGAGTTAATTTTACTATCAGTTCTTTTGTTCCTCTAGCAGACAATTTTAACTTCGCGCTGCCCTTTGTGTCTTTCACAGGAGTGTTTGATTTCACATTCACGTTGAGGCTCTCGTGATCCGTTCCTGTATTTCCACTATCTTGCTCATCTGCCGTGTTCTGCACCTCCATAGCAGATTCCAGAGTCTCAAAAATATCTTCAGGAACAGATGAAGGGATGGACACTATATCCATGTCTAAAGCCTCCGTACTATTAGGCTCATACTGAGGCTCCTCACTTCTGCCAGACCTTTTATCTTCCGCAGGCCTACGCTTGTTATCTGTTTGTTCCATTGTTGGAACACTTTGATCCATGGGCTCGCTGTCAGACTGTTCCGATACCGCTTTTCTCTGCGTCTTTACGGTGTCATCCTCTTTTAATGCCCCACTTTCCTTCCCCTCATCTTTTTTCACTTCATTTTTTTCTGACCTAACCTCAGTTTTTTTCTCTTTGGTATTTTTATCTTTGATTTTAACATTCAAAGCTTGAAACTCTAGATTCAGACCTTCTTCTAGCGCCAGATGAGTTTTCTTCATGTCGTTCAACACCGATTTAAAAGCTTTTAGCTGACACAGTTGCAAAGCCGGGCTCATTTCTACGTTTTCCGCAGCATTTTTCAGGAAGTTTACAAAGCTAGAATTCAAATTGACGGTGGTTTCCACCAGCTTTTTTGTTTTCTTCAACAAGTCTTTTGGCACCGCGAGTGCTTTATAGGAGTAAGTGAACGAACCCGAATACGAATCCTCTATTTCTTTTTCTTCACCATTACAACTGGCGTTAGTTCTCTTTGGAGAAAGCTTGCCTGCGTGCTCGCATATTTTACTTTTGTCACTTTCAACTCGGATCTTTTTTCTGTTCTGTTGCAGGAGCTGTTCTAAATTCTCAAAGATTGTGTCACAGGCCGTGACCAAATCCAGCAAAGGCTCCGGGTGGCAAACGTAGCAGTGCCACTGGCTGTTCTCGTCCAGTATGGTCGACAGCTCCTTTCGACCCAGGTTTCGCAGAACACACTTTTTACAGAAGGCATTATGGCAGAAGTCACAGCAAATCAAGTTTCCACCTTCAGCACACCACCTGAAATGAGAGGGGAGACAAGTTTACACATTGTCCAGTGTTGGACAGAGAATTTGCTCATGGCAGGGGGGTTGGAACTAGCTTTACGGATCCTTCCAACCTGAACCACTCTAAGAATCTATGAATTTGGAAAGTGCTACTGACTTACAGATACTCACTGAGAAAACTTATTATCAATTAGTAAAATCAATTCAAACTTATTTTCAGTCTTTCTTCTCAGAAAAAAGGGAATGTATTCTACAGCAAACCGTACTAGTTCAACTCCTTCAGGCTTTAAATGGTCTATTGTTCCTACAGGTACACAGGATAAGAACAATGGCTTTGCTCTACACGCAAACAGCACAGTCTCTGGCAAAGGCCCACAGAGTGGCTGCCAAGTTAATTCACAGGCATCACACAACAATGGTTCTGCCTGGGTAACACATTCAGATATTCAAAATGAGGACAGAGAAGTACTTAAGTATTTCAGAAGTGGGAGATGCATGCAGAAAGGTTTCTGTGGACTACAAGGTGTAGAACATCAGATTCTACACCCACCTTTCAAGAGGGGGTACCTCTTTGCCTTCTACAACTACCTGAAGGGAGGCTGTGGAGGGGTGGGTGTTGGCCTCTTCTCCTTAGGAACTCCTGAAAGAAGCAGGGAATATGGTCTGCAGTTGAGGCAGGGGAAGCCGAGATTAGGTCCTAACAAGAAATTCTTTGAAGAGAGTGGTTAGGCACTAGCACTAACTTCTCAGGGAGGTGATGGAGTCTCCATCCCTGGAGATATTGAAGAACTGTGTAGCCATGTGCTTCACACCCTGCTAGTATGGCAGCAGGGAGGGAGGTAGTTTTGTGTTTTTCAATCTCTCAGTTATTGAGGTTTTTTGTTGGGGTGGGAATGGTTTGACTCGGGGATCTAGGAGATCCTTTCTTACCAGGATGATTCTGTGGTACAGTGAGCACGTGAGTTAGTTAAAACTATGACATCTCACAAGTGTTTGCTGGTGGACTTCTCCACAGAATATTCTCCTATTTAGCAGTAAAAGAACCATCAAACATTACAAAAACCCTGGGGGTGAGAATTTCTTGGTGAGACAAAGCTGTTGATTAAGCTCTTACGTACTGGGCTTTAGCTGTCACTAACTGCATTATGGACAGAAAAGTAAACACAAGTGCTGAAAACAAGCCCAGAAGAGCTGTGGGGGGTATTTCAGTTGCCATAGACTTACCTACACTGTTCATCCATTCCATCTGAATCCCGGCTAATGTCATCACTCATGTAATATTTGTAGCAAGTCTATAAAGAAAGAGACAGGAAAAGGATTTCATTAACACTCATCTGGACCCCAGCAATTCCTATCTTTTCAGCACACATCAGAAGCTACTGAAAGCAGAAACTGTAAGGTCTTCAGCATTCTAACCCTTTCACCTTTGTGTGGATCTAAAAAATATCTTCCAGAGTGTAACAGGTCTTAAATCAGGACTTCTTTTTTAGATGCCTCAAAGTTTATTTGAAAACTCAATGGAGCTTTGTTTGATGGCTGTGTACTCATATAGTTTAGAACATAAACTGAATGTTTTCTTCAAGTCCTGGAAGGTTTTTTCCCCATCTATTTCCCTGCTGAATCCACACAATGTCTTCCCTGGCACAATTAATCCTACAGAAAGTACAATTTGCAGCTCTAAACTCCTTCTGTTAGCAAGTGATCCCATAAAGTTTTAAAGGCCTTCAGTATCCATACTGATGTGAACATCCAAGGCTTCCATTTCCAGGTACAAACAAGCTTTTCCAACTAATAACTAAAACAAACCCACACACAGCTAGCAGTAGCAGTGGTTTCAGTCACTGAATTCATTGAAATAAATGTTGACTATGTGGGGGGGGGTGGGGTATTTCAGTTTCTAGTAAAGAAGGTTCCCCCAGACTTGAAGCTCTACTTGGAATTAATCTGTACTGAACTAATAGAATTTGTTAGCTAAGTTCTGTTCTTTTGTCCAGTGAACTCAGAGTCCAGAAGAGGCTTCAGCATGTGAATTTAAAACAATGATGGCCCTTTATGTGGAACACAGCTACAGGCCTGCTTAGCTAATATAAACAAATGAAAACAAACATATAAAGAGAAAAAAACCCAAAGCAGTGGGTGCTGATGTCTGGACACTTGAGGGAACATTTAGAGTCAAAGGAATAAAGCTTCTCAAGTCTGAGACTGGTTAGGGAAACAGGAGAAAAATAAGGGAAGAACTAGGCACAGAAAGCAATGGAAGCCAAGCAGGAGGCACTCCTCTCTCTCACATTAGGAAACAACACGTGATGTAATTATCTAGCTGAGCTCAGAGTCACGAGCTGCTTCTGAGCCAAATAACCACCTAGCTTGCACACATCACTACAACATGTACAGCCACTAGGCATTGAGGATTTTCAAGTCTAGCAACAAGGGTTTGGACCCCAGGGAAGACTGAGAGCAGGCGTCTTGTTAGCTGCTCTTTCTGAAGTATATTTTATAAAAGAAACAAGGCAGTGGGAGCAGAAGAAACAAGGCAGAACATCAGCCTAGATGGATATGCCTGAGATACTACTGAATCTGTAACACTAATTGGTACTTAGGGTCAGGGGAAGAGAATGGTATGAGCATCACAACCCAAATCTGTAGCTCTTTATTGTTAGAGCTATCTTTCTTTATAAAAAAATCTTCACAATCACAGAGAGATGAGAGTTCTCTCTCGATATCTCTGAAAATAAAGAGGTCTCCACAACAGGAGGAAGAGATGCCTGCTTTCTCCCGTGTTCCCCATCTCTTCCCACTGCAAGCAACTCGAGGTCTAACTGAAGCCACTGTGAAACTACGCAGCTGAAGCCCCAGATGCTGGTGTTGGATTATGGACTGGACCATCCTTGATCTCGGTGTCAGATGTTAGAGTTACTTGGTTGGTTTTAGATTGGACTGGTTGATCTTTAAGGTCTTTTCCAGCCTGATCATTACTGTGACACTGTGATCCTTACAGAGGCTGCTATAAATTCAGCGGTCCAGGAACTGTGTACAAGTGAAACTGAGATGGCTTTGAGGTTGTTTTTCTGCCTCTTATTTCAATATTGTTTTACATCCAGTGCTTTACCAGGAGATCCAGAATGAGTATGGTCTCGTAACGCACAACGCGTAGGCAGAAATATCAGACAGATCACTTAACATTTTACCAAAAAATGTGAAACTCACTGAAATTAAAGCCTTAAACCTGTAACAGTAAATTACAAAGAAGCCACTGGGAGTTTCACAAAGAAACACGTTAACAGTATTTGCAGTTTTGTTTTCTGCTTGCAGTACTCTTCACTGTGACAGTTAATGACTGAAAGGTTTACTGGCTCGTAAAAAAGGATCTTCTCCCCCAAAAATCCCATCCCAACCAACTCACGATAACATTTCAAACAAAACTAGACAGCACAAACTGCACAAGTGTTTATCACATACCTTACAAATAAGAACTTTCAGGGTAGGATGTCTATAGATAGAATCCTTTTGGAAATGGTTCACCTGTTGTCCACAAGCTGTACAGCTTACAATTCCATGCAGCCCTTCCTCTACAGAAAGGATCACAAATCACACATTAATTCTTTACATTTTCACTCTTTGTAAGAAGTCTGCACAGATCTGTTTTGTTTTCATACAGAATTTGGGCCAGTGGGTTTTTTCACATGCTTTCATTTCTTTCGCTCCCAGCATTAGAGAAATCTTTCCATAACCACTTGCATTTAAAGACTGAAACAATTTTCCTCTCATTTCTCCACTGCCCTCGAGCCAAGGTACAACTGTTTTTCTTTGAGAGATTTAATTTGGATTAACTGATCACCACATGAGAACACACCTATGTAAGAGCCATCACTAGAACTCTTTGAAAGCAGCCCCAGCACTGTGCACAATCTTCTTTAATGTTCCTTCGTAAAATGCCATTTTAATTGCCGCTTGTATTACATAAAGTTTTAGTTTCTCAAATAAAAATGCAGGGAGCTGCTAGAAAAAATAATACTAAATCCTTATACCAGGGGCTGGAAAATAAACGGAATCTTTGTTTCCACAGCTTCTTCCCCTCTTGATGGTTGTTTTTGGGTTTGGGGGTTGGTTTGTTTTTGAACTACCATTTTTCTCTAATGCAGGTGTTCTCACCTCTTTGCTGAATGCTTCCACAGTTTTTCCTGCTACACTCAGTCAAGGAATTTATTCTGAAGGGTGGTGGGTGGATGTGGGGTTTGGAGGCTCTCTACAAGCCAGGCTCTTCAATTAACCAGTGCTGTAACACTGTTTTCTTCTCAGCAGCAGTGAAAAGTGAAAATCATCTGTGAACGCTCACACACTCAGTTCATACACTTGTGTCTGGATCAAGCAGGTTGAGGTTTGATATTGGATCAAGTAACTGCAGCTTGTCCTTTGCTGTCATGCTCAGGAAGCTCAATGGTTAATGTAATGGTTATGGCCTGAGCACAAACTAAATCTCTGGTTTTTTATAGTCACTACCACTGAATCAGATGCTTACACTGTTAAAGGAACTGAGTGAACCTTCTCAAGACACTACACAAGCCACTAGAAATTAGCCACTGAAGCACCATCTCCAACAGTGTAGAGGTCAGGAACAGCTAGCAGGCCCTTACAGTTCCAGTGGAGACAGCCAGTCTGCAATTTTGTCCTTGTATTCACCTGCAGTGCTTATGGACTCAGAACACCTCACGACTTCAGCAAGAGCCCAAATACCCATTTCAAACAAACCTCCAATAAACCAACCCATCAGACTGCATCATCTGGTTAAGAATATCATCTTCTGTTCATCCAAGCAACACACTCCCTTCTCCAGTCCTTAAAAACAGGTGTGAGAAGGGTAAAGGCCAACTAAGGGAGTGCAACCTATGCACCATCTCCCTTCTCAACAACTTTATGGGGAAGGCCTACTGCCTCCTTCCTAAAGATCTGCAAGACAGCACCAGCAATAAAGAGGATGAGGAAAAGCTTCATAAACTGTGCCACTACTACAAAGGGTGATCAAAGAAATTAAACAACTACCAATCCTTTACCACTGAGAAAACTAAAACACATTTATAGCTATGAGTTTATCAGCAAAAACACAACCATCCCCATTCTGCAGACACAACACTCAACAGTAAGGCTGAAATGATACCTCTCACTGTCTTGAATAAGAGCATTTGGATGGTAGAAGGGCAAGAGTTTGACTACTGTTCCTAGTATCACCAGGATGTATCATCCCTAATAAAGATACCAACCCTGAAGAACAAGACAGACCGGCATTTGTAAATTTTACTCATTTATTTGCACTTCACGTTGAAGTCAGGAGCCAGGACTAGATGCTTACCTGCTTAAAGCAGCATGCTCGATTTAGTATGCGCTGGGTACCTCACTCTTTCTCACAGGAGAAAGGGCAAGGTCATCTCAATTAACCAGACTTGCTACGTGCAAGTGTAGAATAAATGGTCTGTGCTACCCGCATGGCACAAAATAAACAGCTTAACACGCTCTCATCCAGCTGCTCTTGAGGTGGACCCAAGCAGAAAAGTCCTACCCTAACACAAACCCTGCAAGATTTGGCTTTCAATTAAAACCACTAATAAAACAGTCCTACGCACTGTGACTAGGGGATCCAGAACAGAAGAGAAACTGATTTAGAAAGAACATTAATTCAGAGAATACTCAATACAAGGCGATTATAACATGCATGAGACTGCATGTATACACGAGCACACAGGCACATTGTACTCCTCCTTCAGGCACAGGCAGAAAAAAGGCACTTATTAATTTATAATAAGACTTTGAAAAAGAATAAGCATCTCAAGTGACACAGCAAGAAGAATGAAGAGTGTATACAGGAGCTGTTGGTCTGAATAGTCTGGGTGTTGTGGTAGGTGGGTAGCAGTAGTAATAATAGTAATATTGATGAAAATACCTGCCTTCTTGTTGGCTACTTTGCACAAAATCCTCCCTCTCCATTACTTTTTTCGGAAAATGATGAGAGAGATTCATTTCTGCTATCATTACAGTCTAAATAACTCCTCAGTTTGAGCAGCGGCTATGGAAAAGCAGCTGGCACAGCAGCTTTTCAAAGGTATAAGCCAAGAAGGGCCCACTGGTAGGGAATTTCCCACCATTCTAAAATAAAGCAAAGCCTTGGAATTGGTGGAGGGTTTGGGTTTCTCGTGAGTTACCAATTGATCATGTGCCTATACAGGTCGCTGCTACACAACATGGTTGCTTTCTTGGCAAGTTAATGAGTGTCGCCATAGCAGCAGCGTTCCAAAGGAATTCCTTGAGAAAGGAAAACCCGAAACACCTGACTGCAACCAAGCAGCTGTTCCACGTGGGAAACCCTAAAGCTCCTGACATGAAGTAGTTCCATCAGAACTGATCTTAGCTTTCACTGCTGCATTGCAGGGGCAGGGGCAGCAATGGAGGCTAATTTCAGGCAGCTAGAGTTCTTAGAGAAGAAAAAGCCAGAAGAGTGGAGGTATTTTTAGGATAATTTCTTGGAAATACAGACAATTTTTGAGCTGTACCAAATGTGGTCAGAAGCAACAATTTTCAATCCTTTTTTGTTTTTCAATAGATGTTTTAAATTGTATTTACCTCCACGCTTTTTGGGAGCTTCAGGTTTCATTTTTACGGTATTTCTGCTTCTAAATTCAGGCCCTTTAAAATCATCTTTGTCTTCATTCAGCACTGGCTCAGGCTGTACAACCACTGTACCTAGAATAATTTTATTTAGAAATTGGAAACCATTACACATCCAAGCGAAACGAAAGAGTCCTGTTTTAAATAAAAACCAGTAAGAAATAAAAAGAGTATCATCTGTTGACTGAACCTCAACACAAAAAGTTTTGAATGCACAGGAAAATACAAAACTGACAGCAAAAAAAACCCCAACCCACCACACACCTCAAATTCTGTCTGTTTTGTAGCTGTGGAACAAAAGCTAAGGGCTACAAGGAGCAAATACTACGCTCTCTGCTCTAACGTGGAATGTGCACATCAGAACTGTCATACTGGGAGTCTTCAGGAGACAGATTTGCAGTGCAATGGAGCAAATAAAGGCCTTTGGTTAAGTCGCATCTATTGAAAGCCTGCTCTTGTCTCTCCTTCTATCCAGTTGCTGTTTATTTCAGTATGAAATAAATGAAAAGCCATAGGGAAAAAACAAACACAAGCTGTGTGTTTAACAAGATTCACAATTTTTAAGTGTATATCATCAAAATGAAAAAACAAATTCTCCTACCTAATAGCTCTGGTTTAAAAAACTCTCAGTGGCCTCAAACAACAAAAATATAACGTACTGAAAAAATCATTTGGATGTGACTTTTTCAAATGCTGCCAGTCGTGCAGTGAACAGGAGCCATCCCTCCAACCTTGGAAAAGGTTCTCAGACTCACAGAGTCTTCGCTACAGTGCAGAACAGGCTGCAGGCTTATAGCTATTAACTCTTCCTAAAGGGAAGCTATTAACTCTTCCTAAAGGGTGCCTAGAAATAGTGACTGTAGTGACATCCCCCCCGTTTTGTTTGGTTTTGTTGCCCTGTTAATAACCTTGAAGATGCAACAGTCAAATAAATGAGAGCTGTAGCTGTCAGAGTATGAGATGCCTACAAAAGGACATAAATAATTTCTCCCATTTCACGTTGGTTTGTCTATGACATCTGACATTAACCACAGCCTGCTGTACCCATAGATTTAGAACTAAAGGTGCCTGCTTTACTCTGGGTAGGTGTTTGTGGCCTGCTAGGTACGTTACATTATACATAAAAGCCAAGATGACCCAAGACTGGCACCTTACTAACACTCGTGCATTCCAGTTCATTATATTGCAGCAGCATCATCATCTTGGCTAACTGTTTGAACACAAAGAGATGAAGTACCTTTCGGCAAGCTTTGCATATCAACATCATTTTCCGAGTTCTCATTGGAATTATCTTCGTTTACAGTTTCATCCACGACTTGTTCATTGTCTGAGCCGACGTATTTTGTAACGACTGTAGGTTTCCTGCATAAACAGAAGAAAACCCCTGTACCACGGACAAGACTACTGCAATACAAGTGAGCAAAACCCCACACGATCGCTGGGGAAATCCATTTCCTTTTGAGTACTGAACGTGGAGTATCCCACCTCATAATATGTTAACGTAATAAGCAATTCATAGGCTAACTCTCTAGATCGGGACAGGAATTCTCCCCTCCCATGCAAAATACAAATAAAATCATCAAGTATCTTTGTTTCACAGGCTTGCTGCTTTGTTTATTTTATTGTAAAATGAAGGTTCAATGTGTTTCTAAAGAAAATAAGCACGAAGGTCACGCTTTAGGGATAAAAGCACTACATAAAACACACGCGAGGAACTGCTCACAGACTACATACACGGTTCTGAGTTGACCAAGCAGCACACAGGGAACACATGGATATCAGCACATGACAAAAAGGTCCTTGGCAGAAAAGACTGTTGTAAAGAAATCAAGGAAATGGACAAAGAAACGCAAAACATGATGATGAACAAAAGGATCAGCTGCCAGAGCCTCACACAAGAATAATTTAGATCTGAATCAATGAAAATGAATGAAGTGACAACAGTAATGGTAGGGAATGCTGAGGGTTCTGCATTTTGGTCACAACAACCCCAGGCACCATTACATGCTCAAGGATGAGCAGCTCAAAAACTGCCCTGCAGAAAAGGACCTGGGGGCACTGGGACACAGCTGGCTTCATAGGAAACGGCAGAGTGCCCAGGTGGCCACAAAGGCCAACAGGATCCTGGCCTGGGTCAGGAAGAACATGGACAGCAGAAGGGATGTTATTGTGCCCTTGAACTCAGCCCTTGGGAAGACTCATCTCAAGTCCTGGGTTCAGTTCTGGGCTCCTCATGACAGGAAAGGCATGGAGATGCTGGAACGGGTCCAGAGCAGAGCTACNTTCTCTGCAGCCAGAGTGGTTGGGCACTGGCAGGGCCTTCCCAGGGAGGTGGTGGAGTCCCCCTGCCTGGAGGTGTTGAAGAACCGTGTAGCCATGGTGCTTCCCACCCTACTCGAGTGGCAGCAGGGAGGGTGTCAGGTTGTGTTTGTCAGTCTCTCAGGGACTGAGGTTTTTTGTTGGTGTGGGAATGGTTGGACCTGGGGGATCTGGGAGGTCCTTCCCAACCAGGATTGTCCTGTGATGGTGTGAACAGAAGAAGAATTTTTACAAAGAACACCGAGTTTAGGTTTGAGTAGCCTGATGGTAATACATGAATGAGGATACTGGTTCAGGCACAGAATGAGAAATGTAGGAGTGAAAATACCTTTAGTGATAGGAAACAAAAGAAATATAAACAATATAATTGGCCAAGTGTTCATCAGGACACTGAATCCAGATGAAGACATTAAAGCCAATAAACAAACACTCAAATGTGGAATTAAGGCAATCAGGAAAGGGAGAAAGCAGAGACGATAAAATAAACACAACCTGGAGAGCAACAATCTTAAAAGGCACCAAAAAGGCAGCTGTTGAAACTGTATATTTAAGAGAGCTGCCCTATCTGCGCAGTATATTTAGACTTTGGGGGGGAACAAATCAAGGACACAACCTGAATGTGCATCAGCTGAGGGCAGAAAACAAGGAGGAATCTTATTAGATTACAGCTGCTGATACCTAGGTGACAAATAATGTGGTTTGTGTGGGTTTCAACTGGTTGATAAACAGTTAATTCCACACATTTAAAATCAGAGAGCAGGGAAGCACTGAACTCAACAGCACATTTCATTCCACAGTCTCCCAGCAGTGAGGTACATCAAGACTTTTTTTCTCCATGACCCGATTTACATTTCTGGAAGCATCCCGCACGTAGAAATACCAAGAGTGAGGAAAAATTGTGCAAACACCTTTGTCCTGAAGATACGGGATAATCCTGTTGTCTGTGGTAACAGAAATCAAGCTTTGTGATCTTAACCTTTGACTCTGAAAGATGGTTTGAATTTTAAATGCACTGTGAGGCACTGGACTGACCCGCTCTCTGCTAGCTGAATGGATTTTTACTGGTGGACACCAGAGGTATGTGGCACTGTGTATGGACTTTTCTGTCCCTTCCCACTCCGGAAAGCTGCTTTTATTTACCAAACCAACCTTTTTGAGCGTGATGATCCTAAGGATTTGGTTCTTTCTGAAGAACTACTGCCCTAAAAACAACAACAAATTAGAGGGTCAACACGTTGGTGAGCCACCTACTTGGCAACCAAAACACAAACAGAATCACACACCTCAGGCAAGTAAACCTCTAACATCTACTTCCTAAATCAAAGCGAGTATCATTCAGAACGTAATTGTACATTTATTTGAAGTTATTTTACAGCTGATGTTTCTATTTGGCAGATTTAATGACATTTACTGTGCGGTTATAGCAACACTCTTCGAGTATTTATCAGAACAGGAGCTAAGAGAACAGTGCATTTCCTACACAAGCCACTCCGTACTAGTCATGCAAATGCAACTCAAAAGCATCTTCACCCTCACCTCATCTCTGTTGTTCTCCATTGAATCTGGACTGCTTTTCAGTTCTCTGCTTTTACCTACGGAGAAAAATTAAAAGGAAACCAATGAAACGGAAGAAATACTCAGAAGTTCTTCACATTGCTTGTTTCAGCACTGTGAATGAAGATAACTCTTTGTTTTTCAGCGACAAGCTGCTGCACAAGAGAAAAAAAAAACAGTTTGCTGTACAGCATAAATTGTACAGTAACCATTTTGAAATTGAGTGAAGCAGCTGATGGGCTCCAAGACTAAAAGCTTTCCTGTTGGCAAAGAAATCTTAAAAAGAAATGGAAGTGCAGCCATGCACGCTGAAATAGGAGTGGTCTTACAATGATGGTGCTGAGACACTGAACCAGGCTACTCAGGGAGGCTGTGGCTGCCACCCCTCCCTGGCAGTGTTCAAGGCCAGACTGGCTGGGGCCTTGAGCACCCTGGTCTAGTAGGGAGTGTCCCTGCTCCCGGCAGGGTTGTTGGAACTGGATGATCTTTAAGGTCCCTTCCAACCTGAACCACTCTAGCAATCTATGAAAATGTTACTGTAAAGTATTTTCTCTTACCCACCTTGACATCAAACACACAGTATAAAAACCAAGACCCATAGAACCACAGATTCATTTGGACCAGGATATAACAGACACCACTCCCCCTCGCCCTGCCATTTCTCAGTCTTGGTAACTGTGGAACACAACACCTCAGGCCATGCACCCTGCTACAATCTCTTCCATCCACCAGAACATGTAACAGACAGTTCCAAGTTCAGTGACTCCATTACATTTGTAACAAGTTGCTCAAAAGGCCCAGTAATCACAGTGCTGTTAGATGCACTATTGAGACATGTGCACGTGAAGCTCTAGTATAATCACAGGGCACACTACAATCACAGATGGGTCATGATATTTAAGACTACTGACACTGCTACTTACTGCATCCTTAAACTTCAGCTTGGGAACAAACAATTTTGTATTTACACATCAGCATCTCAGGGCTGGTGCAAACTGCATGAAGTTCAACAAGGGCAAAGGTTCTGAACCTGCTTGAGGCAATCCCATGTATGAATACAGACTGGGAAGAGAAAGGACTGAGGACAGCCCTGAGAAGTACTTGGAGGTGGTGGTGGGCCACAAGATTAACAGGAGCTGTCAGTCTGTACTTGCAGCCCAGAGAGCCAACCATGTACTGGGCTACAGCAATAGAAGCAGCGACAGTCGGTCAAGGGAGGCAATTCGCCCCTACTACTCTGCACTGGTGAGATCCCACCTCGAGTACCGGGTCCAGTTCTGGGGTCCCCAACATCAGAAGAACACAGAGNAGCGAGAGGACAAGGGGAAAGGGTTCCAGCCTTGAAGAGGGAAGATTGAGGTTGGACACAAGGAAACAATCCTTTCCTGGGAGGGTGCTGAGATGCTGGAACAGGGTTCCCAAGGCAGCTGCGGCTGCCTCATCCCTGGCAGTGTTGAAGGCCAGGTTGGCTGGGGCCTGAGTAACCTGCTCTAGTGAAGGTGCTGCTGCCTGTGCAGCAGGGTTGGGACTGGATGATCTTTAAGATCCCTTCCAAACCTGGCCATTCTATGATCCTGTGATTTGACTTAGGCTCACTTATTTCAAAAAATACCAGTCAGTTATCCAGTCAGTTCTGCATGTGAAGCTAAAGGTAGGGGAGAAACAAAAATGGAAACAGAGAAGGTTTTGACCTTCAAGTACCTGAAATGTCTTTGCAGTATTACAAGCATTCCCTTTTCCAAGGGCAAAAAAGAAAACATACAAGAAGGGTGATATTTCTTCTGGAGACCAGACACTACCCACCTTCTACTCATGACCATTTCTGCCCAAGCCATCGAAAATACCAGTTCACACACATCCAGCAGAGATTTCTTTGACTCTGGAGATACCACCTCTGTAGATTCTGTATTCAGGGGGCACACGTGCTACTCCTAAAGCAACTGAACTTCCACCACAGGCTCTACGTGTGACTGGGGTGTGCGTGCTTCCTTCCTCCCAGCTCCTAGGGCTGACCCAACCGCACATGCTCCATCCACTTCAGAGCTAAAAGGCAGGATTTCCCCTGGAACTGCTACTCTAGGGCAGGGCATCTCAGAGGAGAGAGCAGGAAATCAGAGTCCCCTATACTCTCAGCCATTCTCCAGCTGTGGGACCCTAATGGAGAGGAGTGAGACACCTGATTTGAATGCAGAAAGGATAAGGCAACACCGCTAAGGCTGTGAAATCAAGTACTCAAATGCCAAAGCCACCTGTGTGATTTCACTTTACTCATCATTTCAAGCATGAGTCCGCAGCAGCACAAGGCAGAAGCAGTCAGCAAGGAACTGCTTTTTATTTAACTAATCTGTGTGTGGGGCAGAGACACAGAATCATAGGGATTGGAAGGGATCTTGAAAGATCATCTAGACCAATCCCCCTGCCACAGCAGGATCACCCAGACCGTGTCACACAGAAACATGCAGGGGCTGGTCTTGAATGTCTCCAGAAAAGACTCTACAACCTCCCTGGGCAACCCGTTCCAATGCTCCAGGACCCACCCTGGGAAGAAGGTCCTGCTGAGATTGAGAGGGAACCTCCTCTGTTCCAGCTTGCACCCGTTGCCCCTTGTCCTATCCCCAGATGACCTTGAGAAGAGCCTGGCTCCATCCTCCTGACACCCACCCCTCACAGATTTATAGACATGAATGAGGTCACCCCTCAGCCTCTTCCAAGCTCAAGAGACCCAGATGCCTCAGCCTCTCTTGAACACCATTTAACCATCCTCCTTCTCAGCATCATCTCCCTTCTAACTACACTCTACCTTGTAGTTCACAGAGCCTACAAAGCTAGAATGAGTTAGCTCCATTATTATATAAATCTGATTTGTCTCTCTCCAGTACACTGAATGATTAAAAAGTAATAATACAAATAACTAAGAGTACTTGCTGAAGACACAATTGCACAGAAAGGCGAAATGATTTCCAGTTAATTCTGGTATTTCCTCATATTTAAGGATTTAATTTTTGACTTTTCAACTCTATAATATTCTCTTCTAAGAAATAAAAACTGAAATCTCACAAACAACACTGGAACAGGTCTGTTATTGATTAGCAAGAGCATCCCTGTTTCAAAGGAAATCTGTATTTTAGGGCAAGAAGCCAAATTCTACTTCCTTACTAAGGATAAAGAGATAGGTTTCTTCCTCCCAGCACACTCCTTAGCAGCATTTCACTTTGGGATGCATCCACATTCCAGTTCAGTTTATCGCTTTGCTGAAGGATCACATGAATAATTTCTTTTCCCTCTATTAACAGTTTGGCTTGACACTGACACAAGGAGGTTAGCACCGCACAGCAGCAGATTCTCTCTCAAAACAAAACATTATGAGGTACTAACTGCTCACTGCAAGCAAAACCCAGGTAAGGTTACTACTTAGGACAAGAGGAGTTTGGTAATAAACTCCTTAACCTAACCAACACACTCTCGTTCTCCTGTACTCTATGACTTCAGCACAACTTTTGGCTCAAAGTTAACAAAGATTGGAAGGGTTTGCACCTATATCCAGTCCTAGTTACACTAGACAAATTTAACCTTTATATTCTGAAATAATTCCACTTTTTATGACTGTAATCAACATGTTCACATCAGTTACTTTAGATACTCATAGATTTTCAATTGTACCTGAAGTAGGACTCAAAGACTTTCAGCAGTACTGCTTTCAAATGTTTCCTGATTCCATGCAGAAATCTCTTTCAAGTAATTATTAAATCATAACGTCCACAACTTCATCCTACAAGAGCTGCAAAGTTTCACTTCAGTAGAAAAAGAAACAAGACAGCACACTGACATTCTGAGGAAAACTAGCAGGGAGTCCCTAACAGAATCACAGGGTGTTAGGGATTGGAAGGGACCTTGAAAGATCATCCAGTCCAATCCCTCTGCCACAGCAGGAGCCCCTAGATCCAATGGCACAGGAACAGGCCAGGTGGGTTTGAAACATCTCCAGAGAAGGAGACTCCACAACCTCCCTAGGCAGCCCCTTACAGAGCTCTGTCACCTTCACCAGGAAGAAGTTGCTTCTCCTCTTGTGGAACCTCCTCTGTTCCAGCTGACACCCAGTGCCCCTGGCTCTGCACTGGACTGTCTCAAACAGCCAACACATGGGTGTTTGGTATCTCAGGTTTTACAGAAGGTAAATTACCAGCAGGACTACATTTTTTTTCACCTTTAGAAAAGGTTCAGAAGGAAAGAAGTGTCATATTAAAGGCCTACTGTATATTTACTAAGATATTATCACTTAAATCACCTTAGGGTTTTGCAGAATTGCCCCAGTGACACAGGATACGCTACAATAACTTCAGAGAGTGATCTGACTTTGGAATTACATGCACACATAAAAAAACAGCCATAAAATGTCTTTTACCTACGGATTTCGTTTGAGACAGTTCTGGAGCAGAGTTTGCGTCCTCAGATTCTTCTGATGAGTGAGCCAGGAAGTCATGAAGTTTCTGCACCAGTGTGTTCAACTTGCTTTCACTGTTAAAACACAAGCAATTGAACCCATACAGTTCGGTTAAACCCTGAGTAAAATGACAGGTGCAGCCTTATTGAGAAAAACCCCACTAGGAACTCTGTCAAGAATAATAAATTAAAAGCCTACTTCAAATTAGTTTACTGTTTATAATTATTCAGGAAATTCAATAACGACTGGTAGTGCTGCTATGACATAAAGAGAGTGAAAAATTCATCTATGATTCTGTTTTGTCAGAAGCTTTACCACGTCAAAATAATGAAATCTGTGGTTTTGTTAACAAAAACATAACCTGTGGGGATATAGAACATCAGGAACTGCAGAATTTCACCTACCACACCTTAGACACAAATGAATCCATGGAGTATGATCCACATGCTTATGAAAAGATTATACTGACTCAGACACAAACACATCCACTGTGTAGCCTGTATTTTGTCAAAACACAACCACAGAGGCTCAGATCATTTCTTGATCTGAGTGTTCATAATTAATTTATAGTAAATATCATCTTGGGAATTTTCTCTGGGTAGTTTCAGATGCTGGGAACTGTTAGTCCTGTATATGCTCACCACAGTAAAAAGGCAACACCTTCACCCTGTGTTTTTGTTGAAAAGCCCAAACACTTCATAATCTGTTTATTCCCTCTTCTACAGTTTCCTGAGACAAGTGCTGTTTTCCAGTTGCCAGCATGCTCAGACCAAGGACATTCACCCTCTCAGACCCCTCTATCAGAAGTTATCGCTCTGGGCTATTTGCCACTGGTTGCTTTCCTCCCAGTTTTCATACTGCTCAACGACATGACCCACTTAAGCACACATCCTCTTCACTCTTACCTCCCCATTACTCTCAAAATCACCTTCTGATCGCAAAAAGAAATAATATTGTCTGTCCCTGCTTTACAGGCTGTAGGAGCTTTGTGGTATTTATCAGAAGCTCAATCTGCTCCCCTTTAGCAGCTCTACTATCTCTCTGATCAATTTATTAACTTCTGACTTGAACTGTTATTGCTAAGAGAAACCCACGTGTTTGCTAAAAGGGACACGCAAGTGAGAGCTCTGGTGGGATGAGTGAAAGGCTATCACCACATTAATGCAAAAAACAAACCACACACAAAACAGTATCAAACATCAATTTAAATGAAAATCATCTATAATTTCTTTAAATCATCTGAAGTGCTCAACAGAAAACCAAAGAGCACTTTTTAATAGAAACCTTTACTGCATGAATGAAGGACACATTTCTTTTGAGACTACACACCTACCATCCATCATGGAGCCACTTGGAACGAGAGGGCCACAAAGCCCGTTTTACTCTCAAGTGTATCCTAAAAATGAGTCTCTCAATCTGCCTGAAATTCTTCTCCTCTAATTACTGGACTCACGCTGCTACACAACTGTCAGTCCCCAAGCTCGGGCTTCCCTTTTCGTCACGGATGGAGGGCATGCAGCACATTACAGAAGATGACAACAGTACGCTTCAGCTGTAACAGACTTTAGAAAGGAGGTTTAATGAGAATTTATTCACATTAAGTTAAAAAATAGAGTTGTTTGGAATTATTTGACAGTAGAAGGACATCAAGAGATTTTGTTTACTCTGTATAGCCTGAGAACTACAGGATGTTCCAGGTGGCTACAAAAAAGGGGCAGTTCTGGTGGTAAAAACAAAACCACCCTGCATGTGGAATTCTGCTCATTTAGTTTATAAATAACTTGTTTTGCTAACAAAAATAGAGTACTACAAAGGAGCTGATTATTATTGTTCTCAATACAAAAATCAGTGTCTCTGCGACTTAACACTTGGAACATTCTCTACCACCGCCTATTAACTCTTATCCTAACTAGACTGGAATTATCACTTACAGAAGAAAACGGTCATGCTGACAACCATCCCCAAAAGAAAGGTCTATGAACTAAACCCAAAGTCTTTCTCAACTTGCTTTTCCTCGATTACCCGGCATTTTGTACCATAAGCCTGTGTTAAGGAACAAGAGGAAGTGAAGGCATTCAGGTTTCTACACTTCATCACGAATCATTTGTCATTTAGAGTAACGCTTCACCTACATTTGCAGAGAAGTGATTTTATGTCACTACATTACAGTTGAAATATATTAACCAGGATTTTTTCTTAGAGGTTCTACCACAAAATCCTTGTCCTCTATAGCTTATGAACAGATCCCTTCACTATTCAATTGATCACGATGTATAAAATGTGCAGTTTTTACAACCCTCAACATTGAGGACTGTATAGGTAGCACTAAGTGCAGCAGGTACCATACAGGGCCAATGCTATTTATTAGCATTTTGCAGGTCTGCACGTTCTAAGCAAGCAGCTTCACCATCAATCTAGAGCTGTTTCAACACTGTGCAGCCTAATTAGAACAGGAATGAAAGGAAACATGTCCTATTATTAATGGTTTGGCCATGAACCTGATTTGTGACCTTGGGAAACTCTCTCGTAATACAATTTCTTACCTAAAAACAGAGCAAGTGCTGCAATCTCAAACAGTAAATGCCTGGCCCTCATTGGAATCAAGTATTAGGGAAACCACATTATTAGGCCAAATCATTCTACAAATCAATAAAATATATAAAAAGAAAATGAAGAGATAGGTAGGGCCCTAATCTAGGCACAACACATAAAATTCAGCCTGGATGTTGACTGCTGTCCCCTTGGGTTTGTGTGACAAGGGGCTACAGGAACGGTTTCTGTGAGAAGCTTCTAGAAGCTTCTCCTAGGTCTGATAAAGCTGATAGAGCTCCAAGATAGAGCCACCACTGACCAAGGCTGGCAGCACCACCTCTGAGGTAATGTAGAGGGGGAAAAAAAGTCCATGGAACAGCAGCTGGAGAAAGGAGTGTGAGTATGCGAGGAAAACAACTCTGCAGACACCAAGGTCAGTGAAGGAGGAGGGAGAGGAAGTGCTGCTAGTACATAACCAGAGGTCCCCCGGCAGCCCACTGGGGTCCACAGCAAAGCAAACATCCACCATAGCACAGCCCCCACAGGTCCCCACTCCAGAGCAGGTGGATGTGCTCAGAAGGGACTGTGACTCCATGGAGGGCCTGCACTGGAACAGGCAGTTCCTAAAGGACTGTGCTCTGTGTAGGGGACCCACACCAGAGCAGCTCACCGATCAGAGTCTGCCATGGGAGGGACCCCACAGTGGAGCAGAGGAAGAATAAGGAAAAGGCAGCAGATAACATCATGAACTGACAACAAACTTCCTTCCTCACGCTCCTGTGCTTCTTGCAGGGAGGAGGTACAGAAATCAGGAGTGAAGCTGAACCTGGGAAGAAGGGAGAGGCTGGAAGAAGGCACTGTAAGATTTTTCTCATTATTCTACCCTGATTTGAGTGGTAATAAATACATCCATAACTATGACAAGGAATGTAACTCAGTAACACTCTACAATTTGTTGTATAGAATATATATTCAAATATATAACAACCTGCATCTATAGATAGAACTAATCTAATGTGAACGCCCAGTTTCTACCTACTTTCTTCAGACACTTCAAAAAATGTAGGTGGGGGATGTTCCACTTATTACCAACCTTCAGGAGAAGACTTTTTCAGATGTTATTTCCTTTAATCAAATAAATGTCTCATTCTTCCACAAAATCCTTCCAACTTCTACCCTAAATAAGTGCCCCTTATCTGGATTTCAGTCAGTAAACCAGGCGTACTCTCCAGCTTCTCATCCATCTCAATGTTGGTAAGTATCGTATCCCTGTGTGAATGACCAAACCCTGACAATCCTACAGCAAAATCTGAGTAACTTAAGACAGTGGGAAGAGAAAGGGAACAAGCTGCCACTGTTAGGCCACACGAAGATCTGGTGCTGGTGACCTAATCTGCACCCTACATACATTTCAGCAGCTCTGACCTACACCTAGTTGGAAACTGAACAAGCACCAGCAGCCAGAGCACATCAAGAACGTTGGAGCACATCTTTTTGCTCAGTTCCACTCAGAAGGGCTCCCGTTCGTGCACCCCAATCCCCCCATTATCAGCAAAACTGAGCAAGGCAGGACTATCTGGAGACTTCTTTCAGAAACACCCTTGAAATGCTAATGTGGACAGTCCTGAAGCTCTGAAGGAGATCAAGATTTATTTTTCATCGTTACAGGTTCAGTTATAAAGGGCAGAGGCTACACAGCTGTCCATAGGGTATGACTTGACAGACAAGCAAAACAGCTTAAGACTGCTGGACAGAGTAAAAAGGTGATAAAACCTACAGTAGTAGTAGTTTCTTTTCTTACCATTAGTCTAAAAATGAGGGAACACACCAGCCATATTCTAAGCAGACAATTCTCCCAGGATAAACAACAGAAAACAACTTCAGCCCACTACTGCATCAGCTGAATGAGGAAAAGGCTGTGGTTTTTATAAAGGTGAGGAAAAAACACTTCTATCCCAGCAGCTTTAACTCAGCAATGGTTTTCCAAGGACAAAGCAACACTACATAGTCTCAATCAATTCCTTGTAACTTATATATTCCTGTGTGTCAATTACACCCAAGGAAGCAGCTCAAGCTGGTATGAACCAGCTCTACTGCCAGAGGACACAACCCTCCTGCTCCAACAGACAAGTGATGCCACCCACACCTGCAGTTCTCTCCTATCTCCTCCGCCTCAACACCAGTATGTGCTTTGACCTAACTGATGCATATTAGAAGTCGTCACTTTTTCCACTGCATGTGGATAATTTTCCTAAGTCAGCTCACCGGGCAAGAAGGGGCTGGAACTTTCATGCTACAGCAAAATTAAGAGTTGGTAAAGGACGCTAAGCAGCACAAAATCATTCAGGTTGGAAGGGACCTCTGCAGACCCTTCAGTCCGACACTCGGCACAGGCAGAGACAGCTACAGGAGGTACAAATACGTCCTGGCAGGTTGTGAGCACCATTTCTCTTTAGACTGAATTGTTCCACCTTCAACTTAATGAGTTACACTGATAAAATACCTGAACACCAGAGCTTTGGCTAAAAGAGGATGGACCTAGCACTGCATCAGTATCAGAGGTTCTATGCTTAAGACTTCATTAACACGCATTCACTGTCTTACTTTGTTTAGAACTGATTGTAAAACCACAGGGGCTTAATCAAGGGATTCCAGGCACAGCTGAAGACACTTGATGATGTGGGTGAAGTAACTTTGGAGCTGAAGTACAGCATAACAGGTTCAGACAAGTAAACAGAATGATTTTCCTCCAGACACACAAGGGGAATGAGAAACCAATGGTTCCAAGTCACTGAGAGACTCTTTATTCTCTTCAAGGAGGATTACACAATTTTTTATTGTGATGGTATCCAAACACCCGTATCAGGATTTCACTGAGAGTCATGAAAAACTGCACTTCTCAACCTGTTCATCTATTGAGAGCTTAAAAAAAAAGCCCACAAAACAAAAGCAAGTAAAGTAAATAATAATTGAAAAAAACTCCTAGGACAAACAACCTCACCGGCTTGAGAGCCACACAGAAGGATGCAACTTCAATGGCAAATAATCGACAAGCTCCTTCATTACAAGTCTAACAAGACCCTTCACATGCCCCAGATATCCCCCATCAATCAGGTTTTAAGGACCATTGAAACAGTAAGGTTTTTATTTTACAAGACCGAAGTCACCTCTGTCTGCCCCACTGTCAGTTGTGACTTTATTGCCTCATTTGTGGAGGGGTGGGTTGCTTTATATGACAGCTGTTCAGTGCCCAGCAAAGCTTCTACACTTGAACCTGTTCAGACCTACTAAGACAGCAATTTCTACAACTGTGCATCTTTCAGACCTGCAAATACAGTGTCTGAATAGCACTGAAGTTGACACTAGTCAACAACTAGCTGTTCAAGGGCTTTTTTCAAGGTTTCAATCCTTTTCTAAAGAACAAAAATAATCAATCATCCATCCTGAATGACACCGCTGGATGTTATGACAAATTATGAAAGCTCTATACTCTTCCCTTAGTCAGTTAGGGAGCTTTGGTTTCAGAGCCAATATAAAACCTTCCATTATATTTGCTGCTGAATTTCTACCATTTCTCTTCTCCCAACTCACTGCTGCCCTATCTGTGAAGCAACTCGTCTCCAAATCACCTGCAGGTAAAAGTCGAGCTCCAGAGGTAGGAAATGTGATTTCATGAAGTGCAGAGCTATCCTTAGGCCGCCTTCTTTATAAAAGGCACGTCTAGTGATCCAATCTAAAACTGCTCTCTGTCACAGACTGCAAGCCTTTGTTTTTATGATGAGCACTATACATCTGGGTAATTTTTAACATTTTTTTTTGCGAGGTCTATCCACAAAAACCACTAACTTTTCCTTCCTTCAAGCAGGGGGTGCAAGTGCTTATCTACAACAGCACTGGAAATCTTAGGTTTCCACCATGTCAGAGCAGAATTTGTATTGCACACTCCCATTTGTCACACTAAATTATTTCACAGGAAATTAAGAGACCCCACAGAGACCCTGACACAAACCCCCAACAGAGGCACTATTGTACTAAAAAAGAAATAAACAAAGTCACTGCAGTAGAGTCCTCTCTTAAGAGAATTTCACTCTGGTAGTGCAAACACGTTGGCTCTGGAGGCACATCTGGCACAAAGGCTGACAGCCAGCCTTCAGTTTTGCTCTTCCTGGAAGAAGAGTCAAACAATCTGCTTCTGCCTGCTGCACAGGGTTGTGTGAAAGGCTCCAGACTCACACTGTACCTGTGGAAAATCGCTCTGAACTTACGTCCAATTAGTCTGTACCATTAAATAATGTGTCTCCAACCACCCTACAGCATCACTCCTCAAGTGACTTTAAAATGCAGAAAACGAACATGAAATATTAAGACCAAGCTACCAAAATATTATACTGGAAGTTGGAAGGTCTGAATCATAAAATAAATGAAAATGATTTTGCCAACTTAAAAAATGGAAGTGTTGCTGCACTGACTCCCAGATGGTCCAAGAGAATAACATTCAAAACTCCTCTCCTTTTTCTATTGTGTGAACTGATGATTGGTAGAAACAGGTTGGGTCGCTAACACAAAGATTCAAGGAAAAAAGTACAGGTTTCTGAGCAGAAGCTGTAGACAAATGTTACAAACAATTACAGAGGCAGCTTTTGCTTTTTAAAGAAGTTTCTTAATAAGCGACTCCAGTTTTTACCATTCCAAACTTCTCTGTGGGCATGGGAGGAATCTTTACTACTCAATAAAAGTCCTCCTTAAAACAGGACTTTAAAACTTCAGAGCCAGCACAGTGACACTGACTGCTTCCCTACTGGACAGACTAAATCCCTCTAACAGAAGTGCTGGGGAAAAGAATTCCATCCAAATTCTATTTTTCTGCCTATCTTACAAAAACTTCTACCAACCACCTGCTATTTTTCTTTTAGTAAATGAGTTTTGTTTCCATACACATCTTACACAAGCAAAACTAGAAAGAGCAACAGATAAATGGAATGTGTAGGGGTGACTGCAGGGTGACAGAAATGCAGACAGCTGACAGGCCACAGGACTTGTGGGAAATGGGAACAAAAGATGGAAAAGAAAAACATACGCTCTGTCTTGATCTCCTTCTGCTTAAAATTGGAGCTGAAGAGAACTTGCACTGAAAATAATAGGCCTGTGCAGTACCTCCATTAGCTGATAACCCTGAGAACACTGTAACCTCCAACATCAGGCCTAGTTCTTGCAAAATAAAAACAACTGCTGAACACAGCTTCTGTGTGGGATGAGAACTGCAAAAACACATTTAGACTGAAAGAGAATTGAGATCAAGAGCAGAAGAGAAAGTCTGAAACACAGAAAATATCACAAGCCCTGCCTGGGGCAGCCTCAACCCAAAGACTATGCACAGTCTCTAATTCTTTACTTTCTCATCTTTAAGATTACAAATAACCCGAACAGTCCAGGTTTACCTTTCCACCTACAGGTAATCTGAAAAAAATCGCATGGAAAACCTAAGGAGTTCCCCATCCTTTTCTACTGAAGCATCAACTAAAGCATCTCCTCAGCAGTAACACTAATTGATGCACTAATGACAACCTAAGAAGTTGGAAAGTGTTAAGTACAAAAGCTTCCTAATAGAGATCTCTAAAAATGAAAGAACCACCCTAGAATTCAAAGCAGAAATGGAGAAAACAGAGAACAAGATACAAGAGGCACAGTAAAATAAAAAGCAAGGAGGTTCACATTAAAGAGCAATTTTTTGAACTATTAAATTCTAGTTATGACTACAGAGCAGTCAATCAACATTAACAAGTCAGAGCTTTCTGCTACACAAAAATTCAACCTCTATCCTTGACTTCAACCAGGGATTGAACAAGAAAAAGGAGAAAGCCCCTTAATTAGAACTTCAAAGTAATTGATCCAACACACAAGTAGTTTAAGCTGTCACGGTACTTAAAGAATACAGAGGCAAGGAAGTGGAAGTGAGAAAGGAGGAAGGAGGCAGGGAATCACGATTTTCAAAAACAAGGAAAACATGCAGAAGAAACTGCTAACTGTCAGGATGTCGTGCACCAGATAACGCCTATTTACAAGACTTGTGGCTTGTATCAGACCGAGATCAACACCAGTGACAATCTTTTCTTAGCAATCTCTTTCTGTAAGTTAGAAGTAGATTACATGTGCACAACTCCCTCCAAAAGGTTAAGGCCTTATAATCGAGCAATAAACGTGAGGAAATAGACTACCACGTACCTTTAACTTTCAGCTGAAACTAAACAGTAGCTATGAACTCCTCAAATTAGGACTAAAACTGGATGGTGCAGATACACAAACACGACAGAGGAATCAAGCTTTATGCAAGGCTCAGTACATCGCGGTGCTTCCCTTCCCTTCGAAGACACGGACGACATTCGCCAGGGTCAATGACAGCACTTCATTGTTTATATAGCGCCTCAAGCATCTGGAACATCCGTGGCTGACGGACTGCGCTGATCAGACCCCCTGAGACGCCGATAAACCCAAAGTGCACAAAGCCAGCTGTTTATTCATAGTTTAACATGGCGTCTCTCCCAACACTGACTTTACTTGGGGGGGATTTTTTGCCAGCCTACTTTACGCAGCAAAAACGGAGCCGCCCGTGACGACTGCAGAGCAGGGGCGCAGCTCTTCAAGGGTAGAGGAAGACGTTAGGAAACCGTCACAAAAACGGTTCCCCTACACGGGGATCAACGCCAGAAGAAGGACTTTACTATAGCCCCGACACGTGGGGCTGAGGCGGTCGAACGGAGGGCAGAGCCCCGCGGCGAGGGGCAGCTCGGCCGGTGGCAGTAGGCGATTACGGATCCGCCCCCCTCGGGGCCTTCCCGCCGGGACGGGATAGCTCTGTCCGAGCCAACCTCGCTGGGTCCGGTGGCAGCGGAGGGATATGGGGGGCTTCCAAGCCGTTGCTCAGGCGCCGGGCTGAGGCCACGCGAGCAGGGAGGTAGCTCCCCTCGCCCTCGAGCCCTGGCGTTTCCCGCCCGCCG
>VZRI01004203.1:66805-90303 GCA_013397515.1 Upupa epops | reverse complement strand
GGCGCTGAAAGGAGACAAAGCCGCTATTGCCACCACCACCAGCCCGCCGCCATCTTATCGAAGAGAGGCTGAGGGGAGACCGGCCTCCTTCCGCCTTCCTCCCTCGCCGCCTCCCATTGGCTCCCTGCCGCACCCCCCCCAGCTATTTTCTGATTGGCCCGCTGCGACGGAGCCTGTTGCTAGGGTCGTTGACGTCACCGTCCCAACCTTCACGGCTCTGATTGGCTGAGAGGGTGGTTACATCATGGGCGGGGGGCTCACGTCACACACCGAGTCCCGTGACATCATTTCAAAACAAAGTGCAGTTACAGTCGCGGACGGCAGGGGGCTCCCTGCCGCATGCGGCCCCGGGAGCCAGAACAGACCTGGCGGGGGGGGGACATGGAGGGTGGCAGCTCAGCCCACTCTCAGCCCCTGCACTCAACCACACGAGGTTCAAAGCGTCCCTTCGCCCCATCAGCCATAGGAAGAGCAACACCAGAGCGTCAACCAGACTCCTAACCTCCCACTAGAGTGACCCCAATCCTCTGTGGGATCGGCCACGGAACTCCACCGGGCCACTCAAGGACAGTGGAGCTTTGCAGGAGTTTCTTCCAATTACTGATCCAAGAGACAGTGAAAAAGCCATGAGTTACAAAGTCCACTGCAGTAAACACACAGATCCACAGAGGTTGGAAGAGACCTTCAAGATCATCAAGTCCAGCTGTCAACCCAACCCCACCCTGCCCACCAAACCCTACGAAGAATTAATGAGGTTGAAGTCATTAATTCTCCACTGCTAGCGAGAGCTTCACTTCAGCCCAACCCAGTCGTGCTAGAGCTTCCTTTTATTAGTGTTTTCTAGATAAGGAAGCACCTTGCTGGTAGCTTCAATGGACATCAAAGCGGGGTCAGGTTCTGCCAGGAGAGGTTCAGACTGGATCTTAGGAAAAACTTCCCAGAAAAAGTAGGGAAGCCTTGGAACAGGCTGCCCAGGGAGGGGTTGGAGGTGCCATCCCTGGAGGGGTTCAACAAAGAGGCAGCCAGGGTCTTTCAGGAGATGAGGTAGTTGTAGATTTGAAGGTCTTTCTGACCTTGATGGTCTATGATCATTTTCCTGGTCCTGATCACTTCTACTTTCCAGTCAGACATTAAAGTCCATGTGGAAAGAAGAGGGTTGGACCACATCCCTCTGTAAAAGGAAAGGAGTTCCTAGCTTTTACAAAACAACTATCAAGCTCCACTGGTTCTGGTGTAAATTTCATCTCTTCCCATATGGTCCAAACAAACCCAAGCACCAAAACCAAGTGTAATACCACACGGAACATGAAACAGGTCACGACTGTGCTTCACTACTTCTGGAGATAACCAGGTGTGGAAGCCAAGAGAAACTCCAAGGAAAGCACCAACCTACCTGGATTCATAATGCAACGTGTGAAATAGGAGGAAATCCCAAGGGGCAACTGGAACAGAGGAGGTTCCACATCAAGAGGAGAAGAAACTTCTTCCCAGGGAAGGTGCCAGAGCCTTGGAAGGGGCTGCCCAGGGGGGTCATGGAGTCTGTTTCTTTGGAGATACTTAAACCCCACCTGGCCTGTTCCTGTGCCACTGGATCTAGGGGCTCCTGCTGTGGCAGGGGGATTGGACTGGATGATCTTTTAAGGTCCCCTCCAATCCCTAACACTCTGATTCTGTGTAAACCTCATCATATTAACGACTCCTCAAGCTGTACTTCAAGCTAAATGCTATTTATCATCATTGCTTTTTCTCACTTCACTTTATCCCAGGGGAATCCTCAAACTCCTTGAGAATTCAACATTTTACCCAAAAGCTACCTCTCCCAGTAACAGCAACCAGCAGATTTCATCGCAGCCTGGTGAACAAATGCTGGCTCTTAGTCAGTGCTACAGGTTTGAGAGAGACCACACCATCACCTGCCTTCTCACTACATCTCAGCAGGGAAAGAAAAAGCAGTGTAAGCTGACTGGTCCAAACACCTGTTGTAGTTTCTACCCATCAGAAGGAGAAATTAAACTGGTAGCATCACCTATTCTTAGCTCTGCATTAACATTCTGATAAGAACACAAAATATTTCCTCTTCAAGGGATTTAGCCTGATTTATAGACTAATATCCCACCGATGGAACAGCACAGATATTTTTATTACTATTGCTCTGGAATATTTTTCTCTTAGTGTTTCCTTGGGACACGATAGAAGATACTTGAAGACGGTTTAAAGCACCAAACTGCCTCCAATTATAACTTGAAGTTGCACAGGAAAACCAAATCCTGTCATGAGAATGGAATCATTTCGAGCTCCCAGCAATTGCTGCACAAGACAAAACCCGACGCTATCACGTCATCGTCAGCCAGATTGTGGAAGTACGGTGAAATCTACGTCTCGAAGGATGCTGTGCATCTGCACAGAAATGTTTTGCACATCTAATCCCTACAGGGAAGTCTCCCCAGCACTCGGACCCTACTAACATCCCCCAGCGCCCTACTAACAGCCCCTGCTCCAATTGTACCTGGCAAAATGAGGATTCAACGCTTGGTTTGCAGGACAAACCGAGGGCCACTCTCAAGTGTTATCACTCTGATTATTCTTCTCCTAATGATAGTAATTAGTTTTCTTAAGTAGACATTAGCCTACTTTTAAGAAAAAGGGTTGAAAGGCAGGTATTGAGTCATCAACTAGAGAGTCATTGAATGACTTATGTGCTCCTGACCCAGAAATACTAACTGCATAGACAGCAGTCAGCGTGCGACTGCAGCCCAGAGAGCCAACCGTGTGCTGGGCTGCAGCAAAAGAAGCAGTGACAGTCGGTCAAGGGAGGTCATTCTCCCCTTCTACTCTGCACTGATAGTTCTACTTGGAGTACTGGGTCCAGTTCTGGAGTCCCCAGCATAAGGACTGGAAGGTGTCCAGAGGGGAGCAACTCAAGTGCTCAGAGAGCTGGAGCACTGCCCCTATGAGGACAGGCTGAGCAAGTTGGAGTTGCACAGCCTGGAGGAGAGGAGGCTCCCAGGGGACCTCCTAGCAGCTTCCCAATCTCTGAACGGGGCTAGAAGAAAACCTGGAGGACGGCTTTTGCCAGGGGTGGTAGCAAGGGGAAAAGGGGAAAGGGTTCCAGCTCTGAAGAGGGGAGATTGAGGTTGGACATAGGGAAAACACTTCTTTGCTGTGAGGGTGCCAAGATGCTGGAATAGGTTGCCCAAGGCAGTTGTGGCTGCCCCATCCCTGGCAGTGTTGAAGGTCAGGTTGGCTGGGGCCCTGAGTAACCTGATCTAGTGAAGGTGACACTGCCTCTGCAGGGGGGTTGGGACTGGATGATCTTTAAGGTCCCTCCCAACCCTGGCCACTCCATGATTCTATGACCTTGTCTGGATCATTACCTGGGATAAAAGCAGCACAATTAAAGCAGAACAGCAAGACACTATTTTCCAGGAATGGTCAAGATCTGAGCATTGCAGTGGAACAGATTCCATGCAACACAACTCACTCGATGTTTGTCAGACTAAAAGCAGGATAAAAATCCAAAACCAAATCACTGCTTCCTCAAAAGCCTGGGCTTGTTCTTTGTTCTGCTGTTCTATTCCCGTTAATGAAGTTCAAACCGATGGTGTGGACTCAGTGTTTTATCACAGAACGTTTGATAATTCCACATTTCCAGCATGAGAAAGCAGGAACCATCAGGGTCCAACACAAGGAGAAGGTGCCAGTAGTTTTCCAAATCATTTGGGATAATTCATTTCTCACAGAAGATGGAAAGACTTGGAAATTTTTAATAAACCTGATTTCAACAGAAACCCATCAGAAACCATAAAGACTGCAAGGCCATTCTTTGCTGGGATGGCTACAAGATGCCCTGATCGAGCACAGCCTGATGTTGAGCACATCCAAACAAGCGCAAGAAATTCAGACATCTCATTTTCCTAAGGAGTTCCAAACATTTAGGAAGTTAAGCAGCTGCCTTTCTTCAGGGTCTTCTAAATATGGATTTGTTGGGAATATAGAGCAGGAATAAATAAAACCTAAACCACAGCTAAGATTACTTTAACAAAACCTTGCTCTACCTGTAGCTGTGACAATAAAAGCATCTACAATTTTCTCATCTCTCTATCTCTCACCTCATTGTACTTCCAGAAACTCATGGACATCACTGGCCATNGTCTCAGCACCCTCAGCATGAAGAGTTTCTTTCTGACTTCCAGTCTCAACCTCCCCTCTTCCAGCTGGAAACCATTCCCCCTGCTCCTACCACTCCAAGCCCTTGGAAGCAGCCCCTCCCCAACTTTCCTGTAGCCCCCTTCAGGTACTGGAGGGCTGTTCTAAGATCCCTCCCGAGTCTCGTCTTCTCCAGGCTGAACAGCTCCAGCAATCTCACCCTCAGTCCCCATAGGAGAGGTGTTCCAGCCCTCCACTCGTCCTCGTAGCAAGCCTCTGGACTCGTTACAAGAACCAAGCCTTACATGCATTTTGCACCTTGTAGGAGGACTAAACAGCTGTGCCCACAACATGCAGGGGCTCACGAAGCATCTCTGTCAAAGGCTGGACTGCAGAAATGACTGCCTGACACCATCATCAAGCAGCACTGGCTGGAAGACAGGAGCTACTAGCAAATGATAGTAATACGTTATCTATCTTGCCTCAGGCTCCGGTCATCGAACTCCCTAAATTACTTCCAGCTAGTACTTCAAAATATTTTTAAATACACCACAGCCTCTCCTTGGAAGCAAAAAAAGCAGCAATCTTTGTGACCAATCACATTATCAAACCCACAGAGTCCATTTCCAGCCACAGAATGTTCCATGTCCTCCTTTCTCCGTCCTATGTGCTCTCACTTTACTTTGAAGCTTATTAAGGTCTCGCTCTCTGAAGGACACGGACTTATCACCCTTCCCACTTTACCACACTAGTTCTCCAATGCACTGCTTCCACCCTCTGAGTTCTGCTGGTCCAGGACTGTTCTACCAACTGGTTAGTGAGAGCCACGTGCCAATGGTCCCAGCTAAGCCCTTTGGCTACCGGTAACAGCTGGCTATTACCTTTCAACTGCTGCACAAGTCAAATGTTTCCTGAACTGTGTTCTCCACATCTGCAAGCACTCGGGTCTTCTTTCACTCCACTATGGCACTTGTTCCCTCCTCCGTGCCCTTCAGCTGCAGCTAGGGAGCAGAAAAGCTGTTGGGAACAGTAAGTATTATTTTCATTTCACGTCCCAGCACGGAAAGAGATGAAACTCCAGATCTCTAAGTACCTGAAGCGGAAGGCCAGCGTGTCTCCACCATCGACCAACCATTTAGTCAGAATGACTTTTGAAGCCCTTCAGGGGATTAAAACAGGCACCACGGGAGACTGGTTTGCAGTTTAGGAAGAAACTCTCTTCAGAACAAAGCACGGCTTTCACCTCCCCTGCTGACTGAACTACAACAACCACAAGGTTTACCGAAAGCATTTTACTAACCAGGGCAGGCAAATCAGCAACAGGCAGAGGAGTCCCAAGTCACTCCAGGCAAACTGACAGTCCTAACTAGATTCTATTCCTGCAGATGTTATTACTTCATCTGTCTAGAACTCCAGGAAGCCAAGATTTTCACCTCAGGCCAGATGTCAACAAGAAAACACCACGCAATCTTTATGCTATTAGTTGCTTACTGATCTCTAGTGGCATTTTAAGCTCTGCAATCCCACATGACACACAGAACCTACAAATCCAGTCTACTGGAACATGCTCAGGTCATCTACCTCACACAGACATCTTTAACAACATGTTGAAGCAGCCATGGAAGGAAAGTGGTTTGGGTTGTTTTATGTTTGAGTTCAAAAGACACAGGAGCATGGATTAGACTAAAAATCTTTATTGAAACTTGTCCATAACCCAGTCAGGACCATTAACTCCTTCCACTAAGGCTTGGCATAGAAAAACCCAGCATCAGCAAGTCGAAACAACTACATTAGTGAAGTTAAGGCACTTGACACGTGTGTTAATTGAGCACGATTGCATAACAAGAAGATTCTACTTTGACTGGCACAGTCGTTTCTGAGATTCAATCTACGGCATCCAAATTCCACAACCCCTTAAGACAGGTTCCACAACCCCTTGAGACAGAGAGGCAGAAGCAGCAGACAAAAGTCTCATCGTATTTTCCTCTGACTAGTTTTCTCTGACTAGTAACCCCCAAGGCCATGCCAGCCTACGGAAGGGACTATTACTGGATCAGGCTGCAGAGATTTCCTGTGGTATAGGTGCTCAACTATAAGAGTTTGGGCTGAGGCACAGTGTCTTCCACTCCAGAATCCTTAAGGCAAAGTATCTTTGTGAGATGAGAGAACAAAAAGCACGTGCACTCATGTGCAAGGGTAACAAATCTTTCCTGGGGTCATATTTATCCCACTTCATATCCTTCCCAAGGATAAAAACTTGGGAGAATATAATTGGGAAATGGAAGGGGAGTAACTAAACACCTGATACCTGTTAGTTCATCAGGGCTCTGGTCAGTAATGTGAAAGCCAAGGTGCAGGTAGCTGTGACCTGTGTAGCTCTGATCTGTGTTTCTCACGCTGCGAGTGTCGGCCAGTGAAGGAAGAGCTGTTTCCAGCTCTGGGCCAACGTTTACAGCTGGAAAGTTGCTGTTTCAGCAACTGCCCAAGAAAGATTTTAATGAATAATTGAATTAATAACCGAGTCCTCTCTATTGAAAATTGTCCTTTCATCTGTGAAACAACCTCAGCAGACCGGTACCCTTCTCCCAACGCAGACACAGCTCTAGGATACACACATCCCACACCGGGAGTTGGAGTGTGCCCCACACAGATTGCAGGAAAAGATTACCAGGTAAACAAAGAAGCCTTCGCAGCCACAACAAGGCACAGCAGAGCAGCTGTTATCACCTGCTACACACAAACAGGAAAGAAAAGTGACCAATACTGGAGGGGAAAAAACCCAAAGGGAAAACAGATTACCCAATGAAAGTACTGTTTCTTGTTAGTCTACTGATAGGTGGTTCTAAGCAGTAAGTTCTGAACTTCACTAGGAGTAGAGTTGGTGAAGAAGATGTAAAGCTTAGGAAAAAGAAATTGCATCTTAAAAGTCTGTGTCCTTCCGAGCAAATTGCTTGTTATATTTAAGGCACAACACGTCGTCTTTGGTTCAGTGTTCAACTGTCTCGTTCAGTATAAAGAGAGGTAGCACGAACCACACACACATTTAGCTCTTCCAGTCCATTACTTGCCATTTCAGAGTTGCCACCTTGCTGATGTTAGAAATTCTGGGGTCCTTTAACTCATTAGGAAACTGCAGGAACAAAACAAGAAGCATTTGGTTTCACTTTATAAGAAAGAAAAGGTGCACAGCACTTCACACAATCCGAGTGTCAGGGATTAGAAGGGACCTCGAAAGTCCAATCCCCCTGCCACAGCAGGAGCCCCCAGATCCAGTGCCAGGATGAAAGGGCAGGACCTGAAGCTGCCAGAGGAGGGTTAGGTTGGATGTTAGGAAGCCCTTCCTCAAGGAAAGGGTGCTCAGAGCCTGGACTGGACTGCCCAGGGCAGTGGGGGAGTCTCTGTTTCTGGAGGTGTTTAAGAACGAGTGAAGTAGCAGAGCAGACGTACCTGTATGGGTAGCCATGGTATTTAGATCTGAAGACAGACAGCAACCAGCTGAAGAACAAGACCACCAGGCCAATCCCGGCAATACACATAACTGCAAGAGATACAGAGTGAGATTGTAGTGAGGTGACAGCTGTCCCTAAAACCACCAGTGACCGTGGCTTTCTAACCCTGTCTGTAGCTCTGAGAGATTGGATCAGGCGAGATCTGTAAGAGTCACTAAGATCTGAATTAACCCCAATTTTCTTTCAGATTCCTACAGTAATTCAATTTTATACCGTTGCTGTAAGAGAAACTAAGTCCTTTCTTCTCTCCCTTACTAGCAAAATGCTGCAAAGCATCTTTACAGCTCCCAAAAGGGCATTATCTTGCAGTGCAAAATCATCTCATTAGTGCATGAAACGTCCTTACTTGACTCTGCCTTCTCTTAGAGAACAAAGCATTAGTACTCACTTTTTCTCTTGCCTACATCCATGTCAGAGGTCGCAGCTTCATGGAGAAGGACCATCCCTAAAGTGACACCGCCATCTACAAACACTGTTTAAGGCTAAATCAACAAAATGCAAGACTCAGTATACTAAACTCATTCCTGATCTCATTAATTCAGCTTCCACATCATTACTGGGGCATTAAAACTCACTAGAAAAGTTGAATGTATTAGCTCAGCTAGTAATGAAAGAGCATTCTGCACTGGTGAGACTGCAGCTGGAGTATTGTATCCAGTTCTGGGCCCCTCAGTTCCAGAAGGACACAGAGCTGCTGGAGGGTGTCCAGTGTAGAGCAGTGAAGATGATGAAGGAAGGAGAGCAGCTACGTTATGAGGAAAGGCTGAGGGAGCTGGGTCTCTTTAGCTTGGGGAAGAGGAGGCTGAGGGGGGACCTCATTGATGTCTCTAAATACGTGAGAGGTGGGTGTCAGGAGGATGGAGCCAGGCTCTTCTCAAGGTCTTCTAGTGATAGTGATCCTGCTGTGGCAGGGGGATAGCTCTAGATGATCTTTCAAGATCCCTTCTGATTCCTAATGATTCTATGATTCCTTTCCAGAGAGTTCAGTCTACTCTCTACTGCTGCTTTACACAGCAATGTATCAGGCTTTTCTAATTGTGCTATTAAAAAAATTAAAGCTTGTGAAATTAAAGAGGAGACAACAGCAAAGGCCAATCAGCTGCAAAGAATGAATCCTAGCAGAGTAAAACAGCAGATCCAGCAGAACTAAAGACTGACTTGCATTTCACTGGAGTCCTAAATCCCCCTCTTGTCATGAGAAATCCTTTTAATGGACTGCAAAGAGACTGTTAAGAAACATTTCCATCTCAGATGCGATCAACTCAGGAAGGCTTGACAAGCTGCTCCATCAGGCAGGAGCCTTGACAGAGCTCTCTCACAGAAAAGGCAGCAGCATAAGCTAACAGCGAAATCGTCAGCAAACACAGGCTCCTCAGCGGGAAGGATACTGAACAGAAGAACAATGTGTGTTTCTGCCACAAACTGGGCTTGGCTGCTTCCGTGGATGTAGTTCTGGAAGAGACAAAGTGAGTTTAGAAACTACTGGGAGTCAACTGTCACAGGATTAACAATAGCCACAGAGCTAAGAGCTGGGTTTTGTGCTATTTCAGGTGACAGAAGGGGAGCACAAGCAATTCCTTCTGTTAACCACTGATTTTTGGGGTAGCTGGGTGAAGCATCAGAAAAACTTACTGATGTGTCAACACCAAAATTCCTTCTTCTATTAACACACAATCAGCCCAGTATCATCCTGATGCACAGAGTGTAACTACAGCAACGACCTTCATGGTCCAGATCCCCATGTTCAGGAGGGCAAAACAACCATGAACTATGCCCTCCTTCCCCAGTGGCTCTCATTCTCTACTGTGGACAGCTTCCCAATCTCTCTGAAGGAGGCTACAAGAGCTGGGGGAAGGCTTTTGACACGGGGGGTAGCGAGAGGACAAAGGGAAGGGGTTCCAGATATGAAGAAGGGAGAGTGAGGTTGGACACGAGGAAACAATTCTTTGCTCTGAGGGTGCTGAGATGCTGCAACAGGTTGCCCAAGGCAGCTGTGACTGCCCCATCCCTGACAGTGTTGAAGGCCAGGGTGGCTGGGGCTCTGAGTGACCTGATCAAGGGAAGATGTTGCTGCCTCTGCAGGGGAGCTAGGACTGGATGGTCTTTAAGGTCTCTTCCCACTCTGTGATTCCATACAGAAGGCTGTACTCAACATAAACACCTTCACCTTGCTGCTAGCAATTTAGAATTCTCATGTCTCTTGGATCTAAAGCCACCACTCTCACAGAATTAAAGAATGAGGGAACAAATGGGATTCTAGGTAACAGCTGAAGTTACCACACAGCAGTCAAGCACAGCAAAACCCTTGTTTAGGAGCAAGATCCCTGTTCTGTGATTTCTCAGTAGCAAAGGACAAGTCTGTGAACAGTAGCTTCTTCTATTTGAGCCAAGAAAAGGATAAAGCTAACTGGAAGAAAGTCTAGATGTTGCCTGGAGCTCTGACTCTCTTTTCATTTCACACAGAACAAACCCCTATTCTTTTACAGCTAGATTTTAGGAAGATCCTCCCTGAAGTAATGAACAGCTCTCCAGTTCGCTTCGCTTGCTGCACGTCAGCCTCACCAACTTAACAGAACAGAAGCTGCACTCTGAGATGCCTCTTAGTCTCAGCCTTATTCTGTAGGAATACCATGGAAACACAGAAGACACTTACCACTTGTCCTGTATGGGGATTCTTGTGAGCATAGGGTGGACCTCTAATGTGGTTCCACATCTGGCCTGATGTCATCGCTAACACAAAACACTGGAGAAGAGAGAAACACTGCTGAATTGGGATTTTTAGAATTACTTGTTATCCAAATCTTTTCATTTCATACTAGTTGGGAATACATATTGGGCTGGGCATTATCCTACCTTCTGTGTGTATATACGACATCTAATCAACAGTTAATTGAGCCCAAAGACCCGGTGTAAACAGTGTTATCAGTGCACACAGCATGAGGAGGGAGGTGATGGTGCCCCTGTACTCTGCACTGGTGAGACCACACCTCGAGTACTGGGTCCAGTTTTGGGTACCACATTATCAGGACATTGAGGGGCTGGAGCAGGGCCAGAGAAGGGCAAGAAGGATGGGGAGAGGGCTGGCAAACAGGCCCTGTGAGGAGTAGCTGAGGGAAATGAGGTTGTTTAATCTAGAGAAGAAAAGGCTGAGAGGAGCCCTTATTGCTCTCCACAGCTACCTTCAAGGAGGTTGATGAGGGCTGGACTTGGTGATCCTGGAGGTCCTTTCCAGCCAGGAGGATTCTATGACTACCAAAAAGTAAACCTAAATGCACCTTATTCTGCATCAATACAAAACCTTTTAAACACTTGAATTGCTACACAACTCAGGACAAGAGGTAGCCAAGAATTCCAGCTCCTCACCAAAGCAGCAAGCGCCCAGCCCGTTTTGTTATACAGGAAATCCAGATTGCTTCCACGCAAATAGACGAGGCCTCCGATGACAGCCAGCAGCAGTCCCAGCATCAGCGGTCCAGCATAGTTGGGTGGCCTTATAACACGAATCTAAACAGAAGTTAAGAGGCATTATCTTCCCTCCTGTTACTACAATTCAATTTTACACAGTCATCCTACTTCATAATCTACAGACAGTTTTTCTTCAGTGAGGACAGAAGACTTGAAAGGAGGTTATAGAAAGGCAGGGGTTGCTCTGTTCTCCCTACTGGGCAGTAAGAGGATGAGGGGAAATGGCCTGAAGCTGTGCCAGGGGAGGTTCAGATTGGATGTCAGGAGAAATTTCTTTGCTGATAGGGTTGTCAGGCACTGGAACAGCTGCTCAGGGAGGAGGTTGAGGCCTCATCCCTGGAGGGGTTGAAGAGAAAGGTAGATGTTGCTTTGGGGGACAGGGTTTAGCGGTGCTGACAGGGCTGGGTAAAGGTTGGATGATCTTGGAGGTCTGTTCCAGCTGGAATTGTTCTATGACTCTAAGAGGGACAAGGAAGCACTAGAGTGAAAAGAAATTTCAAGGGGACAGGGTCGTGTCAAATCAGAGAGCAGATCATTAGCCACAAGAGAACTGGAACTACAGACTAAGGGAGGAGGTGAAGGGGAAGAGCCCCCCATACTTACATTGACATCGGTTCTGTCAGCCACCCAACGAGCAAGCTGCTCAGCTGCAAAGCCACGGACCTGCAGTTCATACGTGTCACCCCGTTTGGGCTTCCCTTTGGCAGGGAAGTTAATGAAGGTTGGGGCAGAATTCATGTTCAGCTGTATGGAGAAGAGACGGCACCGGGAAAGGTCAGTTCAGCAACTCAGTTCCATTTGTTTCTGGCAACATCTCACGCTATCAGCCAGAAAAATTCACTGTTCAATGAGCAGCTCTCATTACAAATGGCTTCAGACAGAAGTACAGACAGCACGTGGTAACTTGCATAGCTGTATTTCACAAGAAGAATCAAGGTTCTCCTGCAATTCTCCTTTTCCACATGGTTTTCTCCTTTTAACATTGAGAAACTGAATCTTTCTACCTCCATCAACAGCTCTTCCAGAAGAGCAAGAATAATAATTACCTGTAGGCAGGTTTTTGCTTTGTTAAGAACCTTCTCTAAAGCAATTTATGTTTCTTTCTTAATCCTCAGACTTAAAGCTACTGATTTAAAAGGGAGGGTTGGGCTGCCATTCAGCAGGACCTGAACAGGCTGGAGAGTTGGACAGGGATGAATGGAATGAAATTCAACCAGGGCAGGGTAGAGCCTGGCATCTGGGCAACAACAACCCCAGGGACCAGGATAGGGTGGGCACTGATCTGCTGGAGAGCAGCCTAGGAAAAAAAGACTTGGGGATCCTGGTGGCCAGCAGGATGACCCAGAGCCAGCAATTAATGGGTTCTGGTGGCCAAGAAGGCCAATGGCATCCTGGGGTGGATTGGAAGGGATTCTTCACCCCCTCAACTTTGCCCTGGTGAAACTGCATCTGAAATATTGTGTCCAGTTCTGGGCCACACAGAGACACAAACACGATGAAGGTAGTGGAGCATCTCCCTGCTGAGGAAATGCTGAGGGAGCTGGGACTCCCGGGCTTGGAAAGAAGCAGCCTGAGGGGTGACCCCATGAATGCTGATCAAGATGGAAAGGGCAGGTGTGAGAAGGAAGGAGCCAGGCAGGGCTAGGGCAAGGGGCACCAGGTGTCAGCTGGAACAAAGGAAGTTCCACATCAAGAGGAGAAGCAACTTCTTCCCAGTGAGGGTGCCAGAACCCTGGAAGAGGCTGCCCATGGGGGTTGTGGATTCTTTCTCTGGAGACGTTTCAAACCTGCCTGTCCTGTCCCTGTGTGACTGGATCTATGGGATCCTGCTACGGCAGGGGGACTGGACTGATCTTTTGAGGTGCCTCCCAATCCCTAACGCTCTGTGATATGTAGAGCAGCTAAGAAGAGACGATAATGAGGAGAAGCAGTTGTTCACAAAACACAGATCTATCTTTTCCTAACACTGCTTTTATTTCCTCCCATTGCTTTTCAGGGTTTTTTCTTTTGAATCTATTTTTCCTCTAAACACTGCTTTGCAGAGAGAAATCTTTAAAAAAAACCAGAAATATATAAAATAATTTATAAAGATCTGACAAATCCTTTTTGGAAGGGAAAATTTAACAAGAATAACAGAAGACATCCCTTTCCACGTCTCTAGCCCAACAGCTTTCATTTAATAAAAAGACTGTTGCCTAAATTGTGTAGCTTTGAAATAGAGATGAATTTCTCTTCAAAAAGAGTTAAGATTTGCAAAGCTGTAATGAGCACCAAACACGATCCACGATTGCAAGTGTTCACGGAACGCTCTCATACATTTTAAATTGAGTCTGGTTACATAATGTTAATAACAGAGAAAAATGACTGGAAACTTGAAATAAATTAACCCACAGCAGCAGTCAAATCTATTCTTCTCTAAGAAGCCTAAAATAGCTGTTCCTACCACCATCAGTGCTTTCCATCAAGAATTGTAATAAGAATTATACTTCATTATAGGAGATAAACTCAGGACGTGCTGGAGGGAAGGGAGGCCAGCCAGAGGGACCTGGACTGGCTGGAGAGGTGGGCTAGCGTCAACCTCATGAGAGTCAACAAGGCCAAGGGCAAGGGCCTGCACCTGGGTTGAGGCAATCCCAGGCATAAAGACAGGCTGGGTGGGGAACACACTGACAGCCTTGAGGAGAAGGACATGGGGGTATTGGCCAAGGAAAAACTCAATGTGAACCAGCAGTATTTGCTTGCAGCCCAGAAGGTTAACCACATCCCGGGCTGTAGCAAGAGAAGCATAACCAGTAGGTCAAGGGAGGTCCTCTACTTTTCTCCCCCCTTCAGACAAGGGCAGCTTCTAAATGTTCAGTTACCTCTTTCATCACTTCAACGCTACATTTTGAATATATCATCACTTCTTGCTCTCAGTCTTCAAAACCCAAGTGAGAAGAGCAAAAGACAAGCTATTACCATCTGAAACACATCCGAGCCTTCATCGAAATCCACCATAGCAAAGAAGATCTTATTGGTAAATGCACTGGAATATCGCCAGGAGTTTGCCAGGATCTGGTATTCCTCATCTGCTTGCCTGCAAGACACAAAGGGAGATGCTGCAGCATCTGTCTGTCCAGAAGAAAAGCTAGGAAACACCTCAGCGAGCTGCAGCTACCCACACCCTAGCAACGCGTACATCCCACACCCCCCTACAGTGATTTTCTAGTGTCAAAGTTTCAAGCCAGACAGCCATCTAACAAGCAGGTGAAGCATTTGGCACTACTGTGGGGGCTTTTAAGGGCAGGGTTGAGTTTTGTTGAGTTCACAAACACAAGCAATGGCAATCTCTACCAGAAACGTGAAGCTGAATGCAGTAGTTCATAATTTGGAGCAGCAAACTGAGTATACGTGTGCCCTTCTTACCCCACCAGAGGGTGAGAAACCAGTTAATTTTAACCAATTAACTATGAAAATCATCTGTAGAGATCTCTGCCACCTCCAGATTAATAAATGAAAGTCGCAATATGATTAAAGAGTATTAACAGAGTATTAACAGCAACTTCTAGGTTGTCTGACCAGCAGTTCAGACCAGTTTGAGCTTTCAGTGGATGAGTTCAACAAACAGGAAGCCAAGGTGTTTCAGGAGATTGGGTAGTGTAGTGGCTGGGGGTTGTAGACAGTCAGTTGGACTTGATGAACTTGAAGGTCTTTTCCAGCCTTGGTGATTCTGTAGTGCACTCCTCCCATCATCTAGTACATCCCTCCCATGACGAGTTTTATCCTAGACTCAAGTTTCACTCCCCCCAATGCATGCAGTGACTGGAAAGCTCTCATTTAGGACAAAATTAAGCTCATACTTGCACACAACACATTGTCTGTGAGGCTGGAGAGCAGTGAACATCACAATCACCGAGTAATTTCGGGGCGGTGCCTTCACAAGGCGTCGGAATTTGTCTCCATTCATTCGGATAACGGATCTTTTACTAGCCCACTCCATCAGCTGGCTCACTTTTTCTGACAACACCATCTGAAAAGGAAGCCAGAGAAATACTGCTCAGGTCTTTGGGGTTCTTCTTCTAGTCTCACAGTGAGTACATTTGATATAACAAGCAACTGCAATGTTATTTCATAAGAATAACGACCACACAATGTGATAATGCATTAAGATTCTTGAATGCACTACAGATCCTTTCAACAACCATGTTACAACTCATTTACTCAAACCACGTAGTAATTACACACACTGTAAGCACTTTGACCTCGAGCACTCAGTATTACATGTGTACTTAGCCTTACTCAAGGACATATGTGCTTTCTCCTGCTGCTAAGGGGAAACCTTTCTCTGAGGTGTACAAACCACCCCAAATCACTCTGGAGGACTTAACCAACAGGAAGCATCACACTGTATCAGACTGCAAACCTCAGTGGAAGCAGCACCATCACTAGAGAAGGAAATGCTATGGACATTAATTAACATCTAAGGGGGGATGGAATCTACCCTGAGTAAATTCATAGATGACACCAAGTTGGGGGGGAGTGTTGATCTTCTGGAGAGGAGTTGCTGATCTTCTTGAGGAGAGGAAGATGCTACAGAAAGATCTGGACAGGCTGGATCCATGGGCAGAGGCCAACAGGATGAGGTTGAACAAGGCCAAGGGCAGGGCCCTACACTTTGGCCACAAGAACCCCCTGCAGATACAGGCTGGGGAATGAGTGGCTGGAGAACAGCCTGGTAGAGAGGGACCTGGAAGCACTGGGTGACAACTGGCTGAACAGAACCAGTAGGGTGCCCAGGTGGCACCAAAAGACAATGGCATCCTGGCTTGGATCAGCAATAGTGTGGCCAACAGGACTAGGGACCTCATTCTCCCCCTGGACTGGGCCCTGGGGAGGCCCCTTGAGTCCTGGGGGCAGTTCTGGGCCCTTCACTTCAAGAAAGAGATTGAGGGGCCGGAGTGGGTCCAGAGGAGCAAGGAGGCTGGGAAAGGGACTGGAGGGAAAGGCTAATGAGGAGAGGCTGTGGGAGTTGGGGCCTGGAGAAGAGAGCCTCTCAGGTGGTGGTGTTAGGCCATGGCTGGATGAGCTCAGAGTCTTTTCCAGCCTCAATAATTCTGTGTTGTGAGTGTTGCTGGAAAGAAATGCTCACCTATCTACATGCTTGGAGAAACCAGAAGTGCTCAGCGCTGAGCCCTTCACAAAGCCACACAATTCTGTAACTTTACAGAAACAAGCATGAGATAGGTGACAAAACCTCAAGTGATTTACCTTAAACTACTTCTCTACCCATTATTAACACCCTTCTTCAGGGAAATACTTCAGGGTAAATATTAAATTATTTTTCTGTGACTGATATACAGATGGACAGAGGGGTTTGGCACTGGTCTCCTCTCACAAGGAACAGGGGACAGGGCAAGTTGCACTAGGAGAAGTTTAGGTTGGACATCAGGATAAACTTCTCCCTGGAAAAGGGGTCCTCAGGCCTTGGAACAGGCTGCCCAGGGAGGGAGCTCAATCACCATCCCTGGCCGTGTTTCACAGCCGTGGAGATCCGGAGCCCAGGGACAGGACTTAGTGATAAGCTGGGAAGTTTGGACTCAATGAGCTTTTTTCCAACCTAAGCGGTCTAACGATTCCAAGATGTTCCCAAGCCCGGGAGCCCAGCACGAGGCGAGCAGTGACACCTCTATGATCAGGGCAGCCTTCCGTCCCTGCCAGTGCCCCTACCGTGGGATCTGCCCTAGGAACAGGAACAGACCCTCTACCACGCGATGAAACACACTTGGAAAAAGCATTCAAACCAGACTTTCAGGAGCTTCCACATCCACCCGTGGGGTCCGCGGGTGCCCTCACAGCCTGGCACGGGCTGAAGATCCCGGCCCAGCCCCGGGCTGACCCCGGGTGCGGTCCAGCCACCCTCCACTTGCCACGGAGCCCGGCTCCGGACAACCCAGCGCCCACCCGAACCCGTCGCGGCCCGGAGCTTCCTCACCTCCTTCCGCTTCTGCCCCGCGGCGCCCGGCCCGCCCCAGGCCAGCAGCAGCAGCAACAGCGCCAGCACCGGTACCGCCGCCATGGCCGCCCTATTCCCGGGCAACACCTACCAGTCCCGCCCTTTCGCTTCCTATTGGTGGAGATCCGGCCCGCGGTTCCAGATCCTCCTCTGATTCGTTGATCTCGGCTTCCATCACGGGCTGCCGCCAGCCCATAGGAGAGAGGCAAGCTGGAGCGCTGTGATTGGTGGAGTGCTGATCCCGCCTTGACGACCCTCTGCGCCTTCAGAGCGTCTGTGAGAAGGGACCGGAGATCTTGTGTCTCCCTGCGACTCCTGGGCAAATCGTCTGCTGAGTTGGGCTAGCACCGGCGGAAGATGTGTGTCTAGTGGTGTGGCTAGCAGGACCAGGGAAAGGATCGCTCCTCTGTACTGGACAGTGGGAAGGACCCTTCTCAAATCGTGGGCTTAGTTCTGGGCCCCTCACTCACTGCCAGAAGGACATAGAGAAGCTGGAGTGCTCTGAGGAGAGACTGAAGGAACTGGTGCAGAGTGGTTAACTGAAAAAAAAGAGGCTCAGCAGAGACCCTCTTTCTGTCAACGACTACTTGAAGTGGGAGAGGTTGGGGTAAAGTGGGTGCCAGGGGAGATTTAAGTTGGATATTAGGAAAAACTTAATGGAAAAGGTCATCAGGCCTTGGAACTGCCTGCACAGGGAAGGGGGTTGATCAACCACCATCCTGAGAGGGATTGGAAAGCCATAGAGACATGGCTTGAGGGGCAGAAGCTGACACTGCTGGGGTAACAGTTGGACTGGATGATCTTAAAGTTATTTTCCAACCAAAACTGTTCTGTGATTCTGACTGCTGCCAGGGCTACAAAAGAAAACAAAACCAAAGTAAAGGAAACCCCCAGGTTGTGTCAGAATGATAGAATAATAGATTAATAGAGTGGCCAGGATTGGAGGGAACCTTAAGGATTATCCAGTACCAACTCCCCTGGAAAGACAGGGATATCTTCACTAGATAAGGTTACTCAGAGTACCAGCAGACCTGGCCTTCAACATTGCCAGGGATGGAGCAGCCGCAACTGCCTTGGGCAACCTGTTTCAGCATCTCAGCACCCTCACAGCAAAGAATTGTTTCCTCATGGCCAGCTCAAATCTCCCTCCTTCAAATCTGGAACCCTTTCCCCAAGTCCTCTCAACTATTAACGTGTTGTAAATACAGTCGGGAAAGCCTCAGCAGGTGTGTAATGGGTTATGCGCTCTCAACCACAGTAAAAAATGCAGCAGGGAAATCAGTAGTAGTGCCACGAACCTCACAGCAAATTGTATTTGAGCTGAAATCTCCGGCTCTACCTTTTCGTGCCCCGGGCGAGTGCAACTCCCTAGGAAAGCTAAAGAAAAGGAGACAAAAGGATGTGTCAGAAGTGGGATTCGAACCCACGCCTCCATACGGAGACCAGAACACCCAACCCGCCTGGGGAAGGCGCGATACGCCTTGAGTCTGGCGCCTTAGACCACTCGGCCATCCTGACACTGCGATTGCAGGGCCCGCCGAGAGCCTCTTAGCACCGTAATCAGCCCTCAGCCAAACCCTCGGATCCCGTGAGCTCGCACTGGGAGCGCTCCCGGCGGTACAAACTCCTGCTGCCTGCCCCCGTCTCTCTGCCACGGAGTTTTCCCCGCTCCGGCTGGGCGAGGCGGTACCGCTTCTCCGTTACCCACAGGGCCCTGCTCGGCGCAGCCGCTGCTTCCGCCGCTGCCGCCATTTTGTTTTTCACCGCCCTCCCGCCTGCCAAGGGTACCCGGTGCCGCTGCCGCAGGGCCTAGCTCCACTCGCCAGCATGTTCCCGGTGGCCAGGTCCGCGCTGAACCTCGCCGGTAAGCACGGAGGGGCCCCTCGGGAGTACAGGGGGTGTTTCTTGTGGACAGGCGGGTTTGTCATGGGCCTCTCCCCGATTTTTCGTGCCCCCTGTGAAGACCGTCCGGTGGGGTCGTCAAGGAAGCTGAGGGTCCGCAGGCGCCTCTCTCCTCGTCCTTCGCTTGTCGCTGCTCCTTAGTCTTTTATTTTGTAGGTTTTTAACCTCTTTTATGTCCTGAGTGCTTCTGCTTCAGCTGACCTTGGTGTTTTTTTCACCTTGATAGCAGCTAAAGGCACCTTCGGGTGCTGCAACCTCAGAGGGCAGGTTGTAGTCAAGGAGCAGCCCTCAGGGGCTTTCAGGACAGAGCCCTGGGGCTTAGTCTGGCAGATCTGGCCCTGGTTCTCGATGTGCTTAGCCCGAGGGTACCTGCACCCTAGTAAACGTGCTTAGCAGTGTTTTTCATGGTAGATACTCAATCTTGTGGGCTTTTCCTGCTTAAATAAAGTCTCTTGTAGCCCCACAGAGTGAGAAGGGTTCATGGAATCAGACTGGCTTTGCTTGGAAGGACCTTAAGAGATCCAGCAGATCAGGGGAGGTTCTCCTTCCCCTCTGCTCTGCCCTAGTGAGACCACATCTGAAGTATTGTGTCCAGTTCTTGGCTCCTCAGTTCAAGAAGGACAGAGATCTGATTGAGAGTCAAGTGCATGGCTATGAAGATAATTAAAGAACTGGAGCACCTACCTTATGAGGAAAGACGGAGAGACCTGGGGCTTTTTAGTTTGGAGAGGAGAAAGTCATGAGGGATCTTAATCACTGTTTATAAATCCATGTGGGCTGGCTGTCAGGAAGAAAGAGAGTCTCTTTTCACTTGCACCCTGTGTTAGGACAAGGGGCAATGGATGTAAGTTAGAGCACAGGAAGTTCCACCTCAACATGAAGAGGAACTTCTTTACTGTAATGGTTACAGACACAGGAATGGGCTGCCCAGGGAGGTTGTGGGTCTCCTCTGGAGACTTTCCAGACCCTCTGGATGCATTCCTGTTTGACCTGCCCTAGGTTCTATGGTCCTGCTTGAGCAGGGGGTTGGACTCTAATGACCTCTGGAGGTCCCTTCCAACCCCTATGATATGTATCGTCTAGCTGTAGCAGCACTATGGGTATTGCCTTATAATTCTCTAGTCGTGTTCAGTTAACTGTGAACCCTTAACCTGAAACTAAATCATCTTGTAGCATGTATGCACGGATTGCTGACTCCTCAGATGCTCTGGACAGAACTACCTAATGCTCTGTGTGTTTTGAAGCAGGTCCTTTGATTCTTCACTCCATCATTTCCTTACCAAGTACTCCTAATGTACATTTGTAATGCTCCTCACAGTCTCTCCTCTGGAAATGCCCTCCTGGATCTCATTCTCTATTATTTACCTCATGTGAAGGCCCAGGGTTCTTTCCATTTCCTTCTTCACCTCCTCTCAAAAATTAACGAATGAGAAATGTGTTGGCCCTACCCCTTATCTTTGATGCTGAGCTTCATCCTGAAAATGCTGATATTGGGTAAATATAAATACATGCATTTACCCACAGAGAACTGAAGAGCTAAGCAAGATAGTCTAGTAGAGAAACATTTCTAGGCAGAAATTGGGAGAGCTGGAAGTAAACGCAAGGCTTTCTGTATAGCCTTTTTTTTGGAATCATTCCAAAGCTCTAAGTCCAGCAGCTTTCAGCTTTCCCTAAAGCTTTTTGATGCTCACGCTTGCCTCTACCGGTGGGAGATGAGGACTGTGAGTGCTGAGGATGTGGATTTTGGTTGATTTCTGTCCTTCTCTTTCTCTTCATCAACCGTTAGCTCGCAGCATTCAGCGAACCGCAGTAAGGCAAGCTCATCGCAAACATGAGCCGGACTTCCATGATAAATATGGAAACCTGGTACTGCTTGGAGGAGCTGGCTTTTTCACTGCTGTCTGGACATACGTAAGTCGTCGGGTTTTTTCCACCACTCCTTGATTGTAGCTGTAAAGACCTTGTAAAACATAATAACTTGCAAGTTATTTATTGGAAATAACTGTGTGGTCAGGATACGGGATGGAGGTGAATAGTAACGTGATGGAGATGAAAGTTGTGTTCGTTCATTTTGATTATGAGTTGTTAACACACATTTCTGTGTCGTTCCGTTGCTTGATTTTAAACTGTAGTTCTTGATTTCATTTGGGATTTTAAGCTGTACAGGCAGAGCTCTAAGCAGAAAAAGGTGTTGATTAACACTGTGGTGATGGGATTTTACAGATTCCAGATCCTTATGTTCTTCAAACTAGATGCTTTGAAATAGAAATATTAACTATAGTGGAAACACATAAGTACTGAAAAATAAATGCTTTGTTTGGGGTTGGACTCAATGACCCCTGGAGGTCCCTTCCAACCCCTGATGATCTGTGTTGTTCTTAGAATGTAAATGGGATCTCATGTTCTGATGCAAGGAATCTAAAAACAATTGATGCTGTCAAAAGGGTTCTTTGATTTCAGCTCTGAATAATAATAATCATCTTGATTTTTATCCTCCTCCAGATCTTCACACAACTTGGGATGGAGTGGGGCTTGTCACCTGTTGGCAGAGTCACTCCAAAGGAGTGGAGGGAGTAACGTCTTTTGCTTAGAAGGAACTGGTCTAAACTTTCACTGAAATAAATGATTATGTGATGGCATTTGTTCCCTGCTCACAGCTTGCACTGTGCCATTCCTCGTCTAATAAACTTACCTAGAAATGCCTCAGGCTCTTCTAGGTTTCCTCTGTTTCTCTTGTGCTCCAGTGAACCTTGTGCATGTTCCCCTACAGAGCTCACAGCACTTTACCTCTGATGGCAAAGTTGACATCCTGTTTCCCACAGGCAGAGGATGCAAGCTAGAACATAGGAGGTTCCATATCAATATCAGCAGGAACTTCTTCCCATGGAAGGTAATGGAGCATTGGAACAGTCTGCCCGCAGGGGTTGTGGAGTCTCCTCCTCTGGAGATATTCATACCTGTCTGGCTGTGTTCCACTGCGACTTGGTCTGGGTGATCCTGCTGTGGCAGGGGGATTGGACTGGATGATCTTTCGAGGTCCCTTCCGATCCCTAATGACTCTATGAATTTATGTCTTGGATCACTTGCTGATAAGTGGCATCTCTCTGCGGGCCGGGAGAGTTGCAGATGAATTCATTTTTGAGTCAGAAGCTCTTTGGAGATGCAGGCAGTGTCCCAGCACTTCTCATCACTGATGATGAGAGAAACCTGACGTTTCCAGTGGATTTTGGATAATCAGAATTTGTTACGAGATAAATAGAGAGTATATGCAGAGGCTGTAGATATCTGAGTCAGTATAAACACTGAAAAATATGAATATCCCGCTCTTTGACACCGCAGAGAAGGATGAAAGGGCTGCCTTTCCTTTCCTCAGCTGGCAGTTTGTGCTCACAGCCCCTGGGGCCTGGGCTGCAACCCCAGCAGTGCGGGCAGCAGGGCAAGGAGCGGGATTGTGACCCTCTGCTTCCCTGTGCGAGACAGCTCCCCTCCACAGTGCTGAGTCCAGCTGCTGAGCTTCATAGCAAAGACATGGACCTGTTGGAGCAGGACCAGAGGAGCCACAGGAGTGGAGCAGGGGTGGAACTGAGCCCTCTGTTGGACAGGCTGGGAGAGCTGGGGGTTTTCCGCGGCAGAAGTGAAACTCCAGGGAGATCTTAGTGCAGCCTTTAGTGCTTAAGGAAAGATGTGAACAGTCTTGTCAGCGAGGGCTGCAGGGACCGGACAGAGAGTGATGGTTGAACAGAGTCCACTCAGACTGATCTAGGGAAAAAATGATTTACTCTGAGGGTGGGGAAGACCCCGGCCCAGGCTGCCCGGAGAGGTGGCAGTAGCCCCGTTCCAGGTCAGGTCGAACCTTGGGATTCTAAACAACCTGCTCTGGTTGGGGATGCCTCTGCTCGCTGCAGGGGATGGGACTGCATGAGCTTTGAAGTCCCTCTGCAGCCGAAGCTGCTCCGTGACTCCATCCTCTTCCCGGCGCTAGGACCCGGTTCCCTCCGCATCACCGCGCTGTCACGTGGCGCCCGACGAGCTCTTCCTCCTTGGCCGGGTCACGTGAGCGGGTAGGCGGAGCCAGGCGCTCGGCAGTCACGTGACAGCGCGCTCCCGGTGGAGCGGTGCGAAGTGCCAGGCGCGCCCCGGCGCCGGGAGAGTGCGGGCGGCACCGCGGAAGCCGCGGTGAGTGAGGGGTTGTATGCGGGAGACAGCGAGCGAGGGAGAGGAGCTGGGTCTCGGGAGTGGAGCTAGGCTGGGGGAGCGGGGGGGCTGGCGGTGACGCGGCGCTCCGCAGAGCCACCGAGCCCAGGAGCGCTCCGGGCCCGCCGCTGTGTCCCTGTGCCAGGCGGAGCTTGGGGGCTGACATCCAGGGGCCCGTGGGGTGCAGCTGCCAGCGCCGCCTGGGCAGGAGGTGCCGGGTGGGAACCTGTCAGTAGCCCCATGTGGGATCCCTTCATTCCTGCCCCGTACCTTGTGCACCCGCTGCGGGG
>VZRI01004203.1:52886-66789 GCA_013397515.1 Upupa epops | reverse complement strand
GGGGGGGGGGGGTCATGCAGTGCCTGTGCTGCCTTCTCTACCCTGCAGAGAGAGACTGCAGATCGAGCTTGAGCCCCTGAGCTGCTTCTTCGAGGTTCTTCCTCGCCAATCTGAGCTGCTTCGCTTTTACCTGGGAAACTTCTCTGTTGGGCTTGTGCTGGCAGTACTCTGCACAAGTAGATGTTTCCAGTCCTTTCAACAAACGATGCAAGTTCCCTGTAAAAGGGACAAATTGTTGTTTATGGGGCTTTGGGATAAAATCTCGTAATCAGGAACCCAGCTGAACTGTTGCCTCTCTGTGTTCTGCAAATTGCACCTTACTGAGTATAAAATCTTGCGCACGGTCCCCAGCAATCACGTTTCTCTACTTTAATTCACCCTGAATTGTATTTGTGGCTGTAAACAGGCTGAACTGTTGTGGCAATGTGCTGTGTGAACACAAATTGACTCAAAACGAGCAATTGGAGTGGAGAGTTTGGTGTAGAGACAACACCTGGAGCTTTGTCCCTTCCAGGGTGGGGAAGCAGGAGGGTTACAGCTAACACTGTCTGTCATTTACCGGGTTGTTACTCTTATTTTCACTTGTAGAATGATTCCATGTAGTTCCACCTTTATTTTGAAGCTAAGCTCAAGAACGAGGAGGTGCAGTTTGTCCTGGTTCATAACAAGAGTTTATAAATTCTACTCTGTGCCTGGTGTTGGTTGTGACCCTTCCCGGAGGACAATCAAGTTCTCTATAAGTCTGACTCCAAGACGTTGCAGAAGAACACAAACAAGTGAAAGGCTTAGCTAGAAATTTGTCTCTAGGATTATAAAACACTACTTAAAAGTGAAGCAGAACATTTTTGAATGCAGTTTTTTTTTTCCTTTTCATCCAGCTTGGCCTGAAGTAAAGTCCCTCAGAGCCATCGCCGTGGGCTGCTGACCAAGCAAGAGTTGTTTAGGTCTTGAGCAACGCGAATTACCGCCTCTCTAAAGTCTCGCGTAGCTGTCTGTGAGAGGTATTTATTACAGATGTGCAGTTTCTCCTCGGTGATTAAGCCTGGTTTCTCTAGTCAGACTTTTAAATGTATCTGAGTGCCAACAACCGCAGTGAAACCTCCTTGTTCCGTGTGGGACCTGTTGTCCTGTAACCCATTCTCCAGCGTGTCTGTAAGCTCAAGGAGGAGATGATGCAGCTTTTTCCTTCGTTCTTCTTTCCAAGTCTGAGCAGACTTTTAGGGACAGGTGCCCTTTAGTTTCCATTTACTGTAGTGAGCAATTTGTCACTCTGCTGTCGTTAAACAAGCTATAAAGTAGAGCTGAGCCACTTAGGAAATGAAGAGAGCCCCAAGGCTGTAGGTAAATCAGCTGGATTCTGTTCTTGGTGTTCGTGTGATTCTGCCTTGCCTCGACCTCTCTGTGTTTCAGCAGTTATAAATCCAAGATCATTCTCTACAGAAAGCTTTGCGGGCTGAGGCTGTGACCTCAGCCACGAGCACTGTGCACGTCTGGGTTACAGACCCTGACTGATCACAGAGCTTGTGTGGGGGTGCACAGTCACTCAGACATAAGAAGCATCAAAGTGTTCTTGAGGGGTAACGTGTGAATCTGTGTTCCTACCACTGTTGGGTCTTCCTCTTCTTGTTGCTCATTTTTTCCTCTATTTGATAGCAGGAGGTTGTGAATGACTTGATTTTACTTCATGAAACCTTATTGCCTGTTGGGTATTTTACTTACAACTGCTGTGGGTGTTTTAAGAACTGTTTAGAAGGGTGAATGTGAGTTTCACTATTGCCTTGTCCTTGATCACTGTTTAGTTTTGCCTTCCATAGGAACAAATTGCTGTTGGAAGTAGAAAATACTTCTCTGCCTGTTGTTTCATCACACTAATTGACTTTCTTCAAGGAAATTAAATGTCTGGGTTTTAACCTGCACTCAGTCACCCCTGGCTGTACCTGAAAAACCATACAAGGACATGAAACGAGATTTAGCCGCAGTCTTGTTTCTAATTACCCTTTGTACCCATCCTGTGCCATCACTGAATGCTGCTCCTCTGCACGAAGCCGTGTTCAGTTCGGTTACTTCCAGGGCTCTGTTGCTTCATTGAGGGTATAAATATCCCAACGAGGAAGTGCTGGTACCTTGTGTGCTGCGAACCGTGGGTGACAGGAGTGGCAGAGAATAGAACGTGGGAGTTTCTGAAGGTATTAAGCAGTAAATAGTGTAGCAGTGAATACAAGAGGCTGTGGGGAAGGTGAAGCCACTCCAGCTGATAATCCAAACCAGCAGGAGCTGGATGGAAGCTTTTTTGAACAACATGATAGGTGACCATTACTTGTTTGCCTCATTGAATCCTGGAATTCCTTCCTAATCAATGACAATAGTGTTTTATAGACAGAGTCATGCGTTGGTTAGGAATAAACCCATGATTCGGTGTGTGATCCATACCCTGGTCAGCATCCCACTTAAAAATACTGGAATTCTGTGTTATTTATTAGCAGCTCTTGAAAAGTTGGCAGTACAGGCCTTATGAGGAGTAGCTGAGGAAGCTGCGGCTGGTTACTCTGGAGGAAGTAGGCTCAGAGGAGACCTTACTGCTGTCTACAGCTACCTGAAAGGACAGTGGAGAGAGGTGGGGGTTGCTCTCTTCTCACAAGGAACAAGAGGTGATAGAACCTCTTGTTAGGTTGATAGAACCTCTTGATAGGTGATAGAACAAGAGGCCATGACCTTAAGTTGTATTAAGGGAGGTTTATGTTAGATAGGGGGGAAAACTCCTTCCTGGAAAGGGTCCTGAGGTCTTGGGACTGTCAGTCCAGGGAGGGGGTTGAATCGCCATCCGTGACTGTGTTTCACAGTGGCCAAGATCTGGAGCTTAGGGACAGAGTTTAGCAGTAACCTTGGGGCAGTTGGGTTGCTGCTTGGGCTTGATGGACTTGGGGGTCTTTTCCAACCAGAAAGATTCTGTAATCTTCAGTTCCACCGTATAAAATCTATGCAGTCAGTTAGGAAGCCTTTCCAGGGTTACACAAGTTTGAGATGTGGTGGTTGCTTCAGCTACATCCTGCCAGATATGTAACTGCCCCTTGCACGGTGAGGTTCTCTGAGCTAAAAGCATCTGTTTAAACATGGTTTGATATCTATCTATGATTTAAAACATTGGAGCTATGCTTTCTCCCCCTTAATGTTGAAGCAACTGGTTTGGCCTTGGTAGAGTTGGATTAACAGCTGGACTTGATGATCTTAAAGGTCTTCTCCAACCTAAATGATTCAGGGATTCTATGATGGATGGCAGGAATGAGGAAACGGGGTGTTCTGAGTTCAAGCTGTCACTGTAAGCACAAATTGCTGCCCAGCCTGCTGCAGATGATTTGACTGCTGCACTCATTTTCATAGGAACTTGGTGAAATATTAACACGCTGGGAGTAAACTGTCAGTATCTGTTACACCTCCCGTCTGGAGCTCGTTGTAACTGGTAGGTGTAGGGAGTATTGTGCTGGTTGCTTAGTCATGAATTGTTCTTGATGTCCTCCTCAGGAGGAGGAAATTATGAGCAACAGTACTCCTTTACAGTCTCAGCCCAAGTATTTCTACCAGGAAGCCACTTGTAAGGGAGGCAGCGAGTTAGAAGCTCAGTTGGCTATAAGAAGGTAGAATGTGGTCTCGGATGTGTGTATTAGTTTGGGAGCTGAGCTCACTGTCCTGCAAGGGGAGGAAAGATACTGGGTGTGTGCTTAGAGTCACCAGGTAGTCCTGTAAATTCCTGAGAACAAGCTGTCCTCGCAGCCTCAGAGAGCTGATAGCGATGCAGACACCGTCGATCTGGTGGCGTTTCTTAGTTACAGGTCAGAAGAGACTTCTTTATAAATAGCAGCAGTTAGATCCAACAGATGAATTCTGTGCTCGAAATTCCAGAGTCGGTCTGAGTGCTCTGGGGCCTTGAGGAGCGGGGGAAGGAATCCAACAGAAAATATTTCTCTCATGCTTTTATGCTTCATTTATTTTGAAATTACTGCTTTTTCCAGGAAAGGATTTTCTGTGACTGTGTCAATCATAGAATCATAGAATGGACAGGATTGGAAGGGACCTTAAAGATCATCCAGTCCCAACCTCCCTGCAGAGGCAGCGGCACCTTCACTCGATCAGGTTACTCAGGGCCCCAGCCAACCTGGCCTTCAACACTGCCAGGGATGGGGCAGCCACAACTGCCTTGGGCACCCTGTTCCAGCATCTCAGCACCCTCACAGCAAAGAATTGGTTCCTCATGGCCAACCTCAGTCTCCCCTCTTCAAGTCTGTACCCTTTTCCCTTGTCCTCCTGCTAGCCCTCCTGTGTGAAAAGCCTTCCCCCAGCTTTCTTGTAGCCCCCTTCATCAATTGGAAAGCTGCTATAATCCTAAGCTGTTTGACAGTCCCTAACACCATGGGGCCCTGAGCAGTTGCCCTTTAAACCCAGCTACAACAACCTTCTTGGGGCAGTGGACCCATCGGTGCTTGACTGGCTCAGATTTGTTAGACACCCACAGAGGATGATGTTAAAGGAAGGGTTGTGTCTCTGTGAAAACATAAGCAGGACGTTCTGCTGGACACAGAGGGGTTCTAACGTGCTGTGTCAGCGTCCTGAGTAACTGCAGTCAGGCTTCCACTTCTGTAAACACCCTTTGTCATCTTCAGGCATCACCTTGAAACCTTATTTTTAAGTAGAGAAGCATCAGGCACTGTAAAATCAAAACCAGATCAGGTGGAACAGCGGTAATGACGGGGTGTGAAAGGAACAGCAGAAGGGGAAGGAAGCAAAATGAGACTATGGAGGAAATACTTTGGAATGCTTTGAAACTCACTTCTGGCCAAACCTTACTGGAGGACTTCTCCCAAATTCCTAATGCTAGGATGAGGGGAAATGGCCTCAAGCTGTGTCAGGGGAGGGTTAGATTGGATCTCGGGAAGAAGTTCTTTCCTGAGAGAGTGGTTGGGCACTGGACCAGGCTGCTCATGGAGATGATGGAGTCCCCATCCCTGAAGGGGTTTAAAAACCGAGTAGCTAGAGCCCTTGAGGCCATGGTCTAGGGGTTGGCATGAAGGCTGGACTTGATGATCCTGGAGGTCCTTTCCAGCCACGAGGATTCTGTGGCAGATGGGCTCTGTGATGGACTCCTAGGTCTCAGTTAGCTGTACATGCTCACAGAAGTACTTTGAAACTGCGTCGTGTGGGAGTGTTGAGTGCTCCGTGGCTGTAGAGATCACAGAATCACTGAGGTTGGGAAAGGCCTTTAGGACAATTGAGTCCTTCCATTAACACATGAGACGATGCTCTGCGCTCTGTGAACCTGGAATTCTCTGTGGAAGAGCTCAGTGCAGGGTGAGGAACACATTTCAGTATGATGCTCTGAAAGCCAGGCTTCTCTTGAGTGGCTGTATAGCATGTTTCATGAACATCTTGGTGTTCAGGAATACTTGTGAGTGCACAGAGGAGCCTGAGAAAGAACCTTCCTCGTGAAGTTGGTTTAAATAGACTCTTCTGCTGAGTCACAGCTCTCCTGGTGCCACTTCTGTGGGGCTGTAACACACAAATACGTGGGTGTGTTTGCAATAACCCTCTTCTTGTAAGAATGGGGGAGCAGTGAGAGCTATAGTAACTCTTCAGCTGGAGTTGTGGTTCCTGTTGTTAGCAGCAGTGAGTTACTATTGCTGCTCTCTACTAACTGTGCCATGTGATGCTGTTGGTTTGGTTCTGAGCCTGCAGCCTCCAAGAGCACTCATACACCCTAGCCGCATCCTTGAAGGGTGGAGGGATGAAGCGCTAGGGCTTTGCACTCTGTTTAAATACTTGATGCCAGCTCAGGTGGTGCAGGTTGTTCAAGGTTCTGATCAGAGTTAAATCCCCGTGGGAGTGCTCTCGCATTTTCCACACGTCAGTGGAAAAGGCTCCTCTGTTACTGCGTTGCAAGCGTTCAGATCCTACGGCTACGAGCTTTCCTTTGTGTCTTGCCAAACCATCCTGTCCCCTGGTTCTTGAACAAAACTCTTCTTGCCTGGCAGAGTAACAAAGGTTCATAGAATGGTGAAGAGACTGAGAGCAGCCTGGAGGAGAAGGATTTGGGGGTGTTGGTCAATGAGAAACTCAACGTGAGCCAGCAATGTTTGCTTGCAGCCCAGAAAGCCAACCGCATCCTGGGCTGCATTAAGAGAAGCGTGACCAGCAGGGCAAGGGAGGGGATGCTCCCCCTCTATTCTGCTCTTCTGAGATCCCATCTGCAGTACTAAGTTCAGCCTGGATAAGAGGAGGCTTCTAGGTGACCTTCTAGCAGCTTCCCAGTCACTGAAGGGGGCCACAAGAAAGCTGGGGGAGGGCTTTTGACAGGGATGGTAGTGAGAGGACAAGGGGAAAGGATTCCCGCCTTGAAGAGGGGAGACTGAGGTTGGCCACGAGGAACCAATTCTTTGCTGTGAGGGTGCTGAGATGCTGGAACAGGGTGCCCAAGGCAGTTGTGGCTGCCCCATCCCTGGCAGTGTTGAAGGCCAGGTTGGCTGGGACCCTGAGTAACCTACCTAGTGAAGGTGTCCCTGTCTCTCCAGGGGAGTTGGGACTGGATGATCTCTTCTATCCCTCCCAACCTGAATCATCCCATGATTCTGCATGTTCCTGGCTCTTCACACACAGGACAACTGAAGGAAAAACATGTGTTTCATGGACTTCACAAGCCTGTAGAGTCTGCTGCTCTTACTGATGAACCTCTAGCATTTAGTGCTATGCATGAGCGAGCTGGACCTGTTGCTGCGATGAAACAGCCCGGCGTTCATTCTCACACGCTCTGCAGCACCAGGCCGAGCAAACGCCAAACGTTCAGAGCTTCTGTATGAGGGAACAGTTGTGCAATGTCTCCGGGGAGGGAGAAAATGAGTTTTAATAAAGGCTGTTCATGTCCTTTCAGCTTTCCAAGGCGAGTCCCCGGGGGAAACGGAATAACCACTTACGCATGTGCTTAACTTTGCCTGTTGGCTTAATTAGCAGAGGTTGCTGTTGCTTCCAGCGCAGCCAAGCAGTGAGTGAGCAATTGACTGGGATCATTTTCCTGGTCACCGGATTCTCTGTCACTGGGGGAAATACCGCAGGGTTTTCAAAGGGTTTTAAAGAAAAGGGGGTGAATCCCTGCTTTTCCGCTCTGTTGCTCAGCAGTTCGTGCACTGCACAAGAGGAACCCTCTGCGGCAGCGAGTATTTCTAGGAGTCCATCTCCTTTAGGGTCCGTTGTCTTTTTCCAGCCTTGTTTTTATGAGGAAAGGGTCTTAATTTATCCCCTTCAGAGGAGCAGAAATCGGGCTTCTCTGAGCGAGATGTGGAAACCACCCTAGGGTGGCTGCTTCCCAGGGTTGCCTGCAGCATCCCTTATTTTTGCTGGTGTAGGGTAACGTATGGGATAGAAAGGTGGGAAGACTGTGCTCACCCCCACCAGGCTACTGGGGTTTCTGTGGTTCCTTCTTTCCCAGTGGCTTCTCCCTGTGGTTTCAGCTTGCACAGAAGAGAGAGGGCAGGAAGGCTCTGCAGAGGGGCTGGAACAGGTTTGATCGAGGGGCTGAGGACAGTTGTCTGAGGGACAAGAAGGTCAAGGGCCGGGTCCCACATTTTGGTCACAACAGCCCCAGGCACTGCTACAGGCTGGGGGATGAGGGGCTCGAGAGCTGCCCAGCAGGACAGGACCTGGGGGGGCTGGCAGACAGTTGGCTTCATAGGAGTCAGCAGGATCCTGGCCTGGATCAGGAATAGCGTGGTCAGCAGGAGAAGGGAAGCTCTTGTGCCCTTGGACTTGGCCCTTGTGAAGCCTCATCTTGAGTCCTGGGTTCAGTCCTGGGTTCAGTTCTGGGCCTCTCAGGATAAGAAAGACAGACGGATGCTGGAATGGGTCCAGAGCAGAGCTACCAAGTTCAGGAGGGGTTGAGAGAACCACTTGTATGAGGAGAGCCTGAGGGAGCTGGGCAGGGTGAGTTGGGAGAGGAGGAGGGCTGAGGGGGGACCTCACTGCCCTCTCCAACTCCCTGGCCTCTTCTCCTTGGTGCCTGCTGACAGAAGCAGGGGCACTGCTCTGCAGTTGAGGCAGGGGAGGGTCAGACTGGATCTGAGGCAGAGATTCTCTGCAGCCAGAGTGGTTGGGCGCTGGCAGGGCCTTCCCAGGGAGGTGGTGGAGTCCCCCTGCCTGGAGGTGTTGAAGAACCATGCAGCCATGGTGCTTCACACCCTGCTCGAGTGGCAGCAGGGAGGGGGTCAGGTTGTGTCTGTCAGTCTCTCAGGGACTGAGGAGTTTTGTTGGTGTGGGGATGGTTGGACTCGGGGATCTGGGAGCTCCTTTCCAACTGGGATGATCCTGTGATGCTGTGAATCCCAGACAGAGATCGATTGATTGGATTGTAATACCAACGAAACCACTCGTGTGCAATGCTTTCCCTTTTGGAAATCCATAGGAATAAATAACCTACAGTTCTCCTTCCTCTTCAGCTTTGCCCAGGTTTTGACGTCATCTGTCACAACCTGCTTTTGATTTCAGACTCTGAAGTGATGTGAAACCAAATTGTCTTCGTTGCTTTTGGCCAACAGCGATGAGAAGAGCCCGGTAGAATCTCACAATGGAGATCAAATCCATCGTCATCGGCGTGGAGGGGATGACATGCAGTTCCTGCGTTCAAAGCATCGAGCAGCACCTTGGGAAGCTGAGTGGGATCCATGACATCAAAGTAAGTTACTCTCCTGGCTTTTTCCAAGCTGCCCTTGTCCCTCACACTGTGAACAAACACCAGTGTTTTCTCCCAGACCTCCAGGCTCTTTCCTTGTCCCTGCTAGGACCCAGGTCACCTGCACAGGTTCAAAAGCCTTTGTGGGTTGAGCATCCAGTTAATCCTGTAGGAGTTGTCCCCCCATGAAAACTCAAGCTGTTTTGTTGTGGTTCATGAAACAAGAGTAGCAGCTAGTGCAGGTGACAGAGGAGAGTCTGGCTGGTGCTTTCAGACAGGAGGAGTTTCTCTTCCTCTGTACTGCCCTGAGGAAATGGGACAAGGAGCAGCAGAACTGGAGCCTTCGAGTGTTAACAGAGCCTTAATCCAGGCTTCCTTCATCTGACTCTGGTTTCGCTCTTTGAGAAATCAGTTGGGGGATGGAGTGGCTGGAGAGCAGCCTGGCAGAGAGAGACCTGACAGCACAGGGTGACACCAGTTGAACAGGAGCCAGGGGCACTAGTGTGGCCAGCAGGACTAGGGACGTCATTCTGCCCCTGCACTGGGGAGGCCTCCCTTCGAGTCCTGGGGGTAGAGATTTATTCTGGATTGGAACTCAGACAATCCCACAGTGTCTCCAACAGAGCAAAGCCAGTTAAAAGGATGTTATTGAAAGGTTGGTATTTAGGTTCTCTGGTAAATACCTGATCCCAAAGCTGAAAGCTATTTCTACAACTCCTTTTCACTCTGAGGAACTTGGTCGGCGTTGGTCATGACCTCACTGCAGCAGCAGGTCTTTAATTTAGCCGGATTGTTTGTTTCAGAAAAATCTCTGAAGAAAACTAAAGCAGGGCTTTGTTTAGTGACTGTGAGTTAGGTCAGCGAGGGAGGTGGCTGTCAGGTGGCCAGTGAAGACAAACAGAATCACAGAGTGTCAGGGGTTGGAAGGGACCTCGGAAGAGCATCCAGTCCAATCCCCCTGCCACAGCAGGAGCCCCTAGATCCAGTCACACAGGAACAGCCCAGGCGGGTTTGAAACGTCTCCGGAGAAGGAGACTCCACAACCCCCCTGGGCAGCCCCTTCCAGGGCTCTGGCAATCTTCCTGGGAAGAAGTTGCTTCTCCTCTGGATGGGGAACCTCCTCTGTTCCAGCTGACACCCATTGCCCCTTGTCCTGGCATTGGGTGCCCCTGAGCAGAGCCTGGCTCCTTCCTCCTAACACCCACCCTTTCCATTTTAATCAACAGTCATGGGGTCCCCCCTCAGGCTCCTTTTTCCCAGCTCCCTCAACCTTTCCTCAGCAGGGAGATGTTCCCTTCCCTTCATCCTCTTTGTGGCTCTGTGCTGGACTCTCTCAAGCAGCTCTGTGTCCTTCTGGAACTGAGCTGCATTTGCCTCCCAGCTGCCATGTGGTGTTGGCTCTGCTAAGGCTCAGGATTGGGACAAAACCCAAGCAGGGTGGTTCTTAAAATGATTTATCCGGTCTAATTTAATCACAACTCTGGTCTTCAGGTTGTAGCTTTGCCCAGAGCAAAGACAGAATCGAATGATAACGTGCTGGGCCTCCGGCAGGCAGAGCTTTTCCTTTTGGAACCAGCACTAATCATGTTTGCTCTATCATCAGTGAGGAGCAAATTAAATTGAGGCTGCTGGTACCAAAGGTTAGTACCAGATCCGGGCGTCTCTGCATCAGCAGGACCTACGGAGAGAGACACAACCGCTGCTCAGTGCTGGCTGGACCTCGCATTTCCAAGCTGTCAGGTGCTTTTTATTGCTCACAGTGCTTGAACAGCCTGTGTACCTGAGACGCCCGGAAATACCAGGCTCCTTTCACTGCTACTTAAACCTGTGGGTTTCTTCAAAGAGTCTCTTCTGCCATCCTTGTAGCCGAAGGGTAATTAGAACTAACTGCGAAATTGCCCGTGTGATTAGAATTTACTCTGTGTCTGTGGGCTGGTTTGCTGCGGGGTTTTCATTAGTGCAGTCATCATCCTTCGCGAGGGTTTGGCTCTGGAGGTTTCATTAGATGCCTTGGTGCTGTCTGGGAGTCACGAGGAAAGGTGGCCAGACCGACTCAGAAAGGATTCTGAAACTGCTGGAGGGAAAAGCAGTCTGTTGTGTTAGCTCTGTTGTTGCACAGAGGAGCAGAGGGCAACGGTGGCCGCTGCTGTGGCTTTGCTCTTCAGGATGAGTAGGGATGGGTTAAATTCTGCTGGACAAGGATTGCTGGGGCACGCAAGTGAAGTCTGTTTGCAGCCTGGCGCAGGGTGTTTGTTCTCTTCTCTCGGTGTTGCAGTTTGCTAATTGTTTGGGGTTGTTTTTTCCCTGTCAAGGTATCTCTAGAGGATAAGAATGCAGTCATCGTTTATGACTCAAAGCTGCAGACTCCAGCCACGCTGCAGGAAGCGATCTCTGACATGGGATTTGATGCTTCCTTAGCTGATTCAAACCCCCAACCTGTTCTACCTGACACCGTGTTTCTTACAATTCCTCCTGCGTCAGCTCTAACGCCTAAAGAGATCTGTAGGACTCTGCTGAAGAACAGAGGGGTTGTGGATGTGAAAATAGCCTCTGATCAACAAACGGCAGCGGTGACTTTCATCCCTTCCCTTACCAGCGGGAAGCAGATGCTCCGCATGGTCCCGGGAGTAGATTTAAATGTCTCTGCACCAGAGATCACGCCCGGGTCCTGTGAAGATTCCAGCTGGCCTCAAGCGAGCAGCGTGGTGCTGCGCCTGAAGGTGGGGGGCATGACCTGTCATTCCTGCACCAGCACCATCGAGGGGAAGATCGGCAAGCTGCAGGGAATTCAGCGGATTAAAGGTAACCCCTCGGTGTGCTGCTGTGCAACCCCACTGTGCTGCGGGCGTTCTGGACGTATCCCGGGTCTCTGCTAGATCACTCCGTGTGATGGTTACTCCTTGTGTTTAGCTCTGTGTTTAGTTTGGACTAGAAGTGAAGGAAGGGACCCAGATCACGATGAGGCTGTTGCCTGTTGTCTGTGGCAGTGTGCAGGGGGTGTTTCGTGTTCTCAGAGGGAGCCTGGACTAGCAGCCTTGGGTACTGTTACTACCAGTTGTAGACATCTCCAATCCCAGATGATCTGTTGTGTGGTAGAACTAACGTTAGCTTAGGTTTTCTCTTCAGTTGGGAATCGTATCGGTCTGGTGTGACTGTATCAAAAAGCATGGTTTGGGGGTGACCAAAGCAGTGAAGTCTCTTCTCTGCTGTGGTTCCATTTCTGAGTGTTCAAACCATCCTTGGGAAGCTTCAGCCGGAACAGGTTGCTTGGGGAGTCCATGGCTGCTCCATCCCTGGAAGTGTTCAGTACCAGGTTGGATGGGGATGTGGGCAACACGTGGGTTGGTGAGAGGTGTCACTGCCCATGGAACTAGGTGATCTCTGAGGTCTCTTCCAACCTAAACCAGTGTGGTTCTGCCGTTCTGTGAGCTGTTCTCTGTGTGCAATGTGGGTGTTGAGCTTAGGGCAGTAACAGCACTTTAATGTTGATGCTTTCCAGTGTCCCTGGACAATCAGGAAGCTGCTGTTGTTTACCAGCCTCATCTGATCACAGCCGAAGAAATCAGACAGCAAATTGAAGCTGCAGGCTTCACCGCATCAATCAAAAAGCAGCCCAGACCCCTCAAGCTCAGCGCTGTGGACATGGAAAGACTGAGGAATATTCAGACCAAAGGCTCTGAGCCAGCACCAAAGGAACCCTCCAGTGTGAATGACGTGAAGACAGTCACGTTCCGAGTCGATGGCATGCACTGCAACTCGTGTGTGCTCAACATCCAGAGCGCTCTGTCAGCGCTGCCAGCAGTAACGAGCGTAGTTGTTTCGTTGGAGAAGAAGTCTGCTGTAGTAAACTACAACCCAAGCCTCATCAGCACAGACACGCTGAGAAAAGCCATAGAGGCAGCGTCTCCAGAGACGTTTCGGGTCAGCCTTCCTGACGAGTATGACAACGCAGCGCTTTTCCCCGCCCTGGCGTCGCCCCTGAAGGCTCCTCATCCGGCTCCGAAGGACCCCAGCCAGCCGCTGACTCAGGTCGTCGTGATAAAAATTGAGGGGATGACTTGCAACTCCTGCGTGCAGTCCATCGAGGGAGTCGTGTCCCAGAAGGCGGGCGTCAAGTCCGTTGGGGTCTCTCTGGCGAATCGTAGTGGCACTATAGAATACGACCCTCTGCAAACGACCGCCGAGGACTTGCGGTCCTCAATAGAGGACATGGGGTTTGATGCATCTCTGGCAGGTAATGGCATGCTGAACTGCTGCAGTGAAAAGGTTTGTGCTGTTCTGGGTAGGACGCGCTAGCACCCCTCTACTCTGCCCTAGTGAGGCTGCATCTGGAATCTTGTGTCCAGTTCTGGGCCCCTCAGTGCCAGAAGGACACAGAGCTGCTGGAGAGAGTCCAGCGCAGAGCCACAAAGAGGATGAAGGGAGGGGAGCATCTCCCTGCTGAGGAAAGGCTGAGGGAGCTGGGGCTCTTGAGCTGGGAACAAAGGAGAGGCTGGACTTGGTGATCCTGGAGGTCATTTCCAGCCATGAGGAGCCTATGGTTCTGTGACTGTGATTCTAATGCAGCCGCCATCACTCCAAACAGCCTCCCTTCCTCCTCTGTCCCCCAGCTCCTGATGCTGAGCGTGACATCGTATGTGTGCCGTCAGCTGCTAGCTGGGTCTCTTCACCTCTTCCTGGGCACCCCCAGCCTGTTTGTTTACTCTTAGTGGCCTGACAGATCAGGAATGCAGTCAGCGTGGCCTGTCCTGTCGCTATTTATCGTTCTAACTTTCCCCCAAGGTGTCTCTGGCTGGAGCAGCACCAGCTCACTCCTCATTGCAGCGGCTGTCCCTAACAACCCCACTTGCCATCTCCTTTTCAGCCAAGGCAGAGCTACCTGTGCCAAGAGCTCAGCCCTCGCCTGAAGTGCAGCTGGAACCTCCCAGAACTGAGGTGCCCTCCAAAGTGTCACCACCTCACCTTGCTAGACAAGAGACAAAGACCATATCCAAGTGCTACGTGCAGGTGACGGGGATGACCTGTGCCTCCTGTGTGGCCAACATCGAGAGGAATTTGAGACGAGAGGACGGTAAGATGTGCCGGTGTTACTCGTTAAATTCCTAGAGTGGGTCAGGCTGGAAGGGACCTTACAGATCATCCGGTTCCGACCCCCCTGCCATGAGCAGGGACACCCCCTACCAGACCAGGGTGCTCAAG
>VZRI01004203.1:25516-52858 GCA_013397515.1 Upupa epops | reverse complement strand
CCCCTTCAGGGACTGGAAGGCTGCTGTGAGATCTCCACAGTCTCCTCTCCTCCAAGCTGAGCAGACCCAACTCTCTCAGCCTGTCCCCGTGCTGGCTAGAGACTGCCCTGGCAGACGTGAGAGCTGGGTGCTCTAAAGAGAACATGGGCATCAAATATGGATTCTTTTGAAATTCAAAGGCATTTTCAGTACCGGAGGGACGTGCCTGGCTCTGCACTTGAAAGGCAGAGGCGTAGGTACCCTTGTTAGGAAGCAGCTATTAGAGATGCCAGTGTTAATACGGATTAAAGAGACCCGAGTTAATTTTAGCTCTGCGAGTCAGGACAGCTGTGTCTGTTCTTCTCTCAGCAGGATGATTGTGTTTGCAGGAATAAGTAGTCGCATGACTGCAACATAATGAAGAGTCATTATTGTCGAGTGTTTAATTATTGTAATGAAGACGAATGTGTTCCAAGTTCACCTGGCATTGGTTTCTTCATCCGAGAAAACAGATGAATCTAATCCCTTTTATTTTGTGTCCAGTGGGTGTTAGAGCTACCCTTTCTCATCCGTGAGAAAGAAAAGGCTTCTGGAAAGGAGAAGAAGGAGGCAGAAGATAAAATAGAGCGTTATTTTACGTAGAGCACCAGCAGAAGGTCTTGAAATAGAGCACTGAAATGGGCGCTGTCTGGAGCCCTCCTTCCCTCTGTCCCACCCACACTGAGGTGCTTCAGCTGCGTTCCTGATGGACCTTCCTAAAACAACTGTGTTCTCCAGGTGTAGCTGGATCCCAGGGCCTTTCTCAGCGTCAGGGAGCTCTTGTGGTGCCTCGTGTTCAAGGAAAGCAGCTGTTATGGTTAACGTGGTCTTCTAGTGTCCCATGTGGACTGGAAGGCGTTTAAAAGACGAGCAGGTTTAGACTGGATCTTAGGAAGAAGCTCTTTACTGAGAGCACTGGACCAGGCTGCCCAGGGCGGTGCTGGAGTCCCCATCCCTGGAGCTCTTTAAAAACAGGGTAGCTAGAACACTTGAGGGTCTAGGGGCTGGGCAGCTGTTGGGATGAGGGCTGGACTTGCTGATCCTGGAGATCCTTTCCAGCCATGATTCCATGTTTCTTTTGTAGGAATCCATTCCATTCTCGTGGCCCTAATGGCAGGAAAGGCAGAAGTGAGGTACAATCCCGCTGTCATACAACCTGCGGCGATCGCAGAGCTCATACGGGAGCTGGGATTTGGAGCTACTGTGATGGAAAACTGCGGGGAAGGAGATGGAGTTCTGGAGCTCGTTGTAAGCTACTAATTAAAACCAAGCACCCCCATCTTTTTCTCTCTTCCCTGCGCTTGTGTAAGCGTCTGCCGCGCAAAGCGTTAATCATACGGTAGAGCTGCTTTTGCTCTCGTTTCACAAACTCTGTTTGTCTTGCAGTTTGCTCATCTGTTCTACACCAAAGGTAGAGAAACATTCCCGTGGGGGTTCCTTATTCCTCTGCTTGTTGCACCAATTTCCCTGTTTATCCTGCTCATACCCCAGCTTTTGGTTTCAAGAGCCGGCAGAACTCTAGCAGAGCTTAACAGCCTTGTCCCTCAGCTTTGCTTCCTCCGTAGCACTCTCATCCTTAACTAGAGAGCTCCATCTCGTTGCCTCAAACCCCAGGAGCACCCCTGGAAGGGATTCAGGTTACTCACAGCTACTTCTCCTCCTCAGGCAGACGCATTCAGCCTGGGGGGGTTGGTAACAGGAAGGATCCTTTGTTTTACAGGTGAGAGGAATGACCTGTGCTTCTTGTGTGCACAAGATAGAATCCACCCTCATGAAGACCAACGGTGTGCTCTACTGCTCCGTGGCTCTCGCAACCAACAAAGCTCACGTCAAATACGATCCTGAGGTGATAGGGCCTCGAGATGTTATTCAGGTGATACAGGTAAGGTGGAGGAAGTCTCCTAGAATATCCAGTGTCCTTTAAAGGGTCATCAACCTCAGAAGCAGAAGGCAAGACTATGAAAGGCTGGGTGGTGTTGAAGGTACCAGCAGTAGGTTTGCAGAAAGGTAAAGCCTGTCCACGAGTGCTGCAGCAGGAGAGCGATGAAGTAACTTTCCTTTCCTGGCTCTTTCCCTCTGTTTTGCTGCTTCTGGGCTGCAGGAGAAGCCATTGGGTGGCTGCATCAGGCTCTGTTCTCTTGGCAAAGTAACTAAAACTCCTAACAATGACATCAGAGAAGGTAGTAAATGTGAGGCAGGCACCATCAGGTGATAAATTTAGGTCAGGACACAGTGTCTTCACAAATCAACGGTTGACTTGGATGGGGTTGTGTTTTCTTTTCCCATAGGATTTAGGTTTCACGACTTCGTTAGTCAAGAAGGACAGATCCGCTAGTCACCTGGATCACAAGCAGGAGATAAGGCAGTAAGTACTGCTCAGCACGCTTAGATAGTGTCAGCATCTCTGATCTTCTTTCTGACCACAGAATCACAGAGTGATTGAGGCTGGAAAAGCCCTCTGAGCAAATCCAGCCCTCACATCACCACATCAGCAAGACCAGGGGTCACTCAGGGCCACAGCCAGGCTGTCCTTCAACAACTCCAGACACGGGGATTCCCCCACTGCCCTGGGCAGTCCAGTCCAGGCTCTGGGCACCCTTTCCCTGAGGAAGGGCTTCCTAACAGCCACCCTAACCCTCCCCTGGCAGCTTCAGGCCCTGCCCTCTCATCCTGGTGCTCGTTGCCTAGGACAAGAGCCTGACCTCTACCTGACTAGAATTTCCCTTCCGGTAGATGTAGAGAGGGAGAAAGTCCCCCCTGAATCTTCTCCAGACTAAACCCCCCCAGCTCCCTCAGTCTCTCCTCATCAGCCTTTCCCTCCAGTCCCTTCCCCAGCTTCATTGCTCTGCTCTGAACCCACTCCAGACCCTCAATCTCTTGAAGTGAGGGGCCCAGCACTGCCCCAAATACTCGAGGAGAGGCCTCCCCAGTGCCCAGTGCAGGGGGAGAATGACATCCCTAGTCCTGCTGGCCACACTAGTGCTGATCCCAGCCAGGATGCCATTGGCCTTCTGGGCCTCCTGGGCACCCTGCTGGCTCCTGTTCAGCCGGTTGTCACCTAGTGCTGCCAGGTCCCTCTCTGCCAGGCTGCTCTCCAGCCACTCATCCCCCAGTCTGGAGCTGCAGGGTGGCCGAAGTGCAGGCCCTGTCCACCCTCATCCCGTTGCCCTCTGCCCATTGTCCCAGCCTGTCCAGCTCTCTCTGCAGCATCTTCCTCCCCTCCAGCAGATCAGCACTCAACACTAAAACAACGAGTTAGGTTTTTGGTGACTGCGTGGAGTTGCTCCCTAAAACAGCAGAATCATCTTCCTTTCTTCAACGCCAGGTGGAAAAGGTCTTTCGTTGTGAGTCTGGTTTTCTGCATTCCCGTCATGGGGCTGATGATCTACATGATGGTGATGGACAGCCAGCTTTCAGCCGCTCACGCGCATCGCAACATGAGCGACGAGGAGATGGAAGCCCTTCACTCCTCTATGGTCCTGGAGTACCAGCTCCTGCCAGGACTGTCTGTTATGAATTTCCTGTCCTTTCTGCTCTGTGTCCCTGTGCAGGTGAGTGGCACTAGGATGTTTTCTAGTTTGCTGAGCTTAACCACTCAACACAGAAGGCGCTTAAGAAACGAGAGGGGATGAGTGACTGTAGCAGTGCTGATTCCAGTCGCTTTTGGGCTGTTACACTGAGGTGGTGCTGCTGCACAATCAGCAGCACTAGGGACTGCTACAGGCAGGAGGTTAGCGTGGAAGTGCTGCGCAGGGTAGGTGGGCACGGGGAGGAGCTGGTGGAGCTGCACAGGGGTGAGAAGAGCTAGGAGAGGTGTGGCAGAGATCAGAGCTCCCAGCTAGACCTGGGGCTTTGTCCAGGAAGGCACAGAGATGGTAAATAACCCCAATGGAATGGGTGTCTCCTCCTCTCCTGGAAACGCTGCTGCTGCACATTACAGATGTAGGTTAACACACACGTGATGCTCTCGTTGCAGATGTTTGGAGGCTGGCACTTCTATATACAGGCATACAGAGCCCTGAAGCACAAGACTGCCAACATGGACGTGCTCATTGTTTTGGCAACCTCTATCGCCTTCGTCTACTCCTTTGTTATCCTCTTAGTTGCAATGGCTGAGAAGGCAAAAGTAAACCCTGTGACTTTCTTTGACACTCCTCCTATGCTCTTTGTGTTCATCTCGCTAGGCCGCTGGCTAGAGCACGTAGCAAAGGTAAGGAAAAGCCTGTGATGCCTATAAAACACTGAGAGTCACTTCAGAATCATCATCCTCAAATCCTCCTGGCTGGGGAGGACCTCCAGGACCACCAAGTCCAACCCTCATGCCAACAGCTCCCCAACCCCCAGACCATGGCCTCAAGGGCTCTAGCTACTCGGTTTCTAAACCCCTCCAGGGATGGGGACTCCACCCCCTCCCTGGGCTGTCTGGTCCAGTGCCCAACCTCTCTCTCAGTGAGCAGCTTCTTCCTCAGGTCCAGTCTCACCCTCCCCGACGCAGCTTGAGGCCATTTCCCATCGTCCTAGCATTAGGAGTTTGGGAAGAGAGACCAGCAGCAGCCTCACTACAACCTCCTTTGAGGGAGCTGTAGAGAGCAAGAAGGTCTCCTCTCAGCCTCCTCTTCTCTAGACTAAACAACCCCAGCTCCATCAGCCCTTCAGAGCGCCTGTCGTGTCCTTCAGAACCAACCCCACGTTAGCTTTGTAAAATCCTCTTTGCTAACTGAAGCAGTTAGAAAGCTGAGATGACTCCAATCCAAGAGCCTGTTTGCAGAAGGTGTTCTGTCTGCTCGGGTAAATCGCGACGCCTGCGGTTGTCGTTTACCCGGCAGCCGGCTGTGTTTGCAGTCGCGTGGTCAGAAAACCATGACAATTATTATTCTAGGGTAAAACATCAGAAGCCCTGGCAAGACTCATTTCACTACAAGCTACTGAAGCTACTATCGTTACCTTGGGCCCCGATAACGTTCTTTTAAGGTATCTTGCTTTGTCATTTGCCTTCTCTGTTGTTTCTTTCTCATCATCCGCTTGTCGAATCCACTGGTGTCCCTGTTCCACCGGTGTCACTGTTCTCTGCAGCCCGTTTGCTGGATAGACACGTTAAAGCATGGAAAACTAAAGGCTGCTCTCGTTTGGTTGGTTGGCATCTTGCGCTGTTTTGCTGTGATGAGGCTCCTAGTGGGGTTTTCTCAGCTGGGGAGGGCAGGAAATGATGATGGAGGTAATGGTAGTGCCCTGTAGAGTGGCCTTCTCGTGGCTGTTAGCAGTGTCCAGCGGTGGGATTGTGCTTCGGGTGTAGTGACAGTTCCTCCTGCCTGGGTAACCTCAGCTAAAGATCTGTTATTACAAACCCTGTGCACCCTTCTAGTGAAGAGCAAGTCGATGTGGAACTGGTTCAGCGAGGTGACATCGTCAAAGTGATCCCAGGAGGCAAATTCCCAGTGGATGGCCGTGTTATTGAAGGACACTCCATGGTGGATGAATCACTCATCACAGGTGTGTGGAAAAATGATCTTCTCTTCCTTTAAACGAAGCTGGAGAAGGGGAGGCTTTTCCAATCGCACGTTAGGAGTCGGTAGCTATTGGAATATTGTAGAAAAACCCATCTTAGAATCTTCACGGCTGGAAAGGAGCTCCAGGATCGCCCAGCCCTCATTCCAACAGCTCCCCAGTCCCCAGACCATGGCCTCTAGTGCTTTAGCTACTCAGTTTTTAAACCCCTCCAGGGGTGGGAACTCCACCACCTCCCTGGGCAGCCTGGTCCAGTGCCCAGCCACTCTCTCAGCACAGAGCTTCTTCCTCATGTCAAATCTAACCCTCTCCTGATGCCGCCTGTCTGTTGTTGGTCCTTCCTTAGGTGAAGCGATGCCTGTGACTAAAAAACCTGGCAACACAGTGATTGCGGGCTCTATTAATCAGAATGGCTCGCTGCTGATCTCCGCGACCCACGTCGGAGCCGATACAACTCTCTCCCAGATTGTTAAACTCGTGGAGGAGGCCCAGACCTCAAAGGTAGAGCGTTCGGGGTGTATCTGACCGCTTAGACCTCAGAACCATTTGAAGAGCAGTTAAGATCGTTTAACTTGGAATTGTAGTTGGATAATGAAGTCATGAAGTGTCTTGCTGAATAAGGCCTTCTATACAGTCTGCTGTTCCAAGTCTCATCCTCTTATTAAGTAACCGTGTAATTATAGAGCGTGGGGCGCAGAGCGCGCTGCACACACAAACTGTGATGACATCTGAAAGGCCCCGAAGAGTCAAGGCCGTGGAGCCAACGTGTGTTTTCTCCTCCCTAGGCTCCTATCCAGCAATTTGCGGACAAACTCAGCGGCTATTTTGTTCCTTGTATTGTGGCTGTCTCTGTGGTTACCCTGTTTGCCTGGATTATAATTGGATTTGTGGATTTTGAAGTGGTAGAGAAGTACTTTCTGGTGAGTCCTTCTCGACAGCTGCTGGAATGTTTTTCACATCACTTAGCCAGCAGGTCTGTTAGACTTTCCCTTCCCCTTCTGAATCAGCCTTGCAAGCAGGAGCTGGCTAGATTATTAACGTTAGGTATTTTCACCCCATATCCCTCCCGTATTTGTGTTTCGAGAGATCCTGCAGTAATGAAGCCACTCGTGAGAGTTAGCACTGAAAGCAAAGGAAATCCAAGTAACTCAGTACAGTCCGTCCTCATTCCGCTATTTCCATCCCTTCTCTGAGTGGGGAAAGAAGTCCCTCGCATCCCAAGCTCCAGTTCTGCATCTGGTTTTGGTAGCTGGGCCCTGTGTAACCCTGTCTTTCAGAGCAGTGGAGCTCATCCCCCTCTACTCTGCCCTGCTGAGACCACATCTGGAATCTTATGTCCAGTTCTGGGCTCCTCAGAGCTGCTTGAGAGAGTCCAGTGCAGAGCCACAGAGATGATGAAGGGAGAGGAGCCAGGCTCCTGGATGAGGAAAGGCTGAGNGGAGTCTCCTTCTCTGGAGCTGTTTAACCCCACCTGGGCTGTTCCTGTGCCACTGGATCCAGGGGCTCCTCTGTGGCAGGGGGATTGGACTGGATGCTCTTTTGAGGTCCCTTCCAATCCCTTACACTCTGTGGTTCTGTGATCTTGCAGGAAGCAGATCAGGATGCTAAGCTGTACTGCAGGATTGCCTAGCTCACAGGTTTCCTTGGGTCATGGCTGTTTCTGAGGAGATTTAGTGTCCAGGAATGTACTCTTCACCTCCCCTCCCTCCATGCTTGTGATGTTGATAGAGCATCTTTTATGACATCACCGAGTAAAAGACTTGTGGTTCCCTACTTAGGGAAGCATCTTCCTCCCACGGGGTGTCGTATGTATACGCAGCATAGAGGCCAGCTGAATCATTAGTTAATGAGTCATTAACGCAGTCACTCATCCCAGCTCTTGTATAATTTGCTCTTTAATGTTAATGCTGTAGCTCAGTAGTTGCAGATCCGTTTGATATCGCAGGCAGGAGTTGAATTCATTGTTTCGCTGTCGGATTCCCATCACTAAACTGCACCTCTGTCACTAGGGTTACAATAAGAGCATTTCCACAGCCGAAGTCATAATCCGCTTTGCTTTCCAAGCCTCTATCACAGTCCTGTGTATCGCATGCCCCTGCTCTCTGGGATTAGCCACCCCGACTGCTGTGATGGTCGGGACTGGAGTGGGAGCTCAGAATGGAATACTGATCAAAGGAGGAGAGCCCTTGGAGATGGCACATAAGGTGAGCAGCGTGGCTTATCGCCTGCGTCGGTACTAGTGTGACCAGCAGCACCAGGGAGGTGATACTGCCTCTGGAAATGGGCGCTGGTGAGGCTGTGCCTCAAGTACTGGGTGTAGTTTGGGTACCGTACCATAGGAAGGACAGCAAGGTGCTGCAGCGGGGGCAGAGAAGGGTAACTGGGCTGGTTAGGGATCTGGTTGGATGGGGAGAGGCTGAGGGAGCTGGGGCTGTTCAGCCTGGAGAAGAGGAGGCTGAGGGGAGACCTCACTGCTTTCCACAACTGCCTTGAAGGGAGGTTGGAGCGATGTGGGTGTTGGCCTCTTCTCCTTAGGGACTGGCAGTAGGTCAGGTTTTGCCAGGGAAGGTTCAGATTGGATCTTGGGCAAAGCTTCTTCCCAGAAACAGTGGGGAGGCCTCAGAACAGGCTGCCCAGCGAGGGGGTGGAGGCACCGTTCCTGGAGCGGTTCAGAGAACCATTGGGCAGGGTGTTTCAGGAGATGGTTTAGTGGCCGAGGGTTGTAGGGCAGATGGCTGGACTCTATGATCACGAAGGTCTCTTCCAACCTGGATGATTCCATGATTCTAAGAACTTGAGTGGCTGCAATCAGTGATGTTTTCCCAGTCGCTGCCTGAGCGGAGGGTTGCACGTACAGGAAGGAGTAAGGGCCGTGTGACGAGCGCGTGTTCATCAGTTGGGTTGCATTGGGTGGGTTTCTCCGCGAGGGCTTTGTCTGTTGATTAGGATTTTCCTCTTCCGACACAGGTGAAGGTGGTTGTGTTTGACAAAACGGGCACCCTCACCCATGGGACTCCGGAGGTGACGCAGGTGAAGTTCCTAGTGGAGAGTAACCAGCTGCCGCACAAGAAGGTGCTGGCAATAGTGGGGACTGCAGAGAGCAACAGCGAGCACCCTCTTGGAGTAGCGATAACAAAATACTGCAAGAAGGTAAGGTCTGAGGAACTTGTGAGTGGCTGAACCTCTCTTGCTGTCCTTCAGGATGACAGAATGAATGAGGCTGGCAAAGCTGAGCTCAGCCAGCCCAGCACCTAACATCACCCCAGTGGCCACCTCAGGGCCACAGCCAGGCTGTCCTTCAACACCTCCAGACACAGGGACTCCACCACTGCCCTGGGCAGTCCAGTCCAGGCTCTGAGCACCCTTTGTGGTACTTAAAGCCAACAAACACTGGGGTTTGAGATAATTAGATCTTAAGTAAATACTTCAGTGATTATCCATGAGTGAGTTATTTAAATAGTGATTATTTTATTAGCTCTTTAAATCGCTAGCGCTTGTTTAAAGCTGATAGATATCTGAGTAGTTTTCAAGTTTATTTAAATAACATGCAGTTGGGAAAGCTGACAGTTGCAGAGCCCTCGTGTTTGAGAACAGCCCTGAGGAGAAGGACTTGGAGGTTGGCCACAAGTTCAACAGGAGCCGTCAGTGTGTGCTGGCAGCCCAGAGAGCCAACCGCGTCCTGGGCTGCNTGCAGCAAAAGAAGCAGTGGAAGTTGATCAAGGGAGGTCATTCTCCCCTTCTACTCTGCACTGGTGAGGCCCCACCCTGGAGTACTGGGTCCAGTTCTGGAGTCCCCAGCATCATAAGTCCACAGAGCTCCTGGAAGGTGTCTGGAGGAGAGCAACTCAGATGATCAGAGGACTGAAGCACTGCCCCTGTGAGGACAGGCTGAGCAAGATGGGGTTGATCAGCTTGGAGAAGAGGAGGCTCCCAGGGGACCTGTAGCAGCTTCCCAGTCTCTGAAGCGGGCTACAAGAGCATGGGGAGGGCTTCTGACACAGGTGGTAGCGAGAGGACAAGGGGAAAGGGTTCCAGACATGAAGAGGGGAGATTGAGGTTGGACACAAGGAACCAACTCTTTGCTGTGAGGGTGCTGAGATGCTGGAACAAGTTGCCCAAGGCAGTTGTGGCTGCCCCATCCCTGGCAGTGCTGAAGGCCAGGCTGGCTGGGGCCCTGAGTACCCTGCTCGAGTGAAGGTGTCCCTGCCTGTGCAGCAGGGTTGGGACTGGATGATCTTTAAGGTCCCTTTCAACTCCATTTGTTCTATAATTCTATGAAATCCCTTAATACCCTAACAGATGCACTGGCTGCTCAGTCTTACGCTTCAACTGAGTATTTCTTTGCTCCTGGTAGAGTTACTCTGACTGCACTTCATTCTGTGGGGTTGGTAACTGCCTCATGCTTCTAGATCTTGAAAAATTACTCAGTTTGCCTCTGTTTTTCTTTCCTCAGGAGCTGGACTCAGAGACCCTTGGGACATGCACAGACTTTCAGGTAGTTCCAGGCTGCGGCATCAGTTGTAAAGTCAGCAACGTTGAAGCGTTACTCTTCAGGAAAAATAAGATGGTTGAAGCAAACAATATGAGAAACATGGCACTCCTGAAAATCGAGGAGAGCGTGGATGACTCGGCACAGCCTGCTTTGATTATCGATGCTGAGCTACCAAGTAAGAGAATAAAATGCTTCATTTATGCTCTTGTGTCTTCGGGATCCTGAGGTCACAGAATCACATGGAATTATTGAGGCTGGCAAAGCCCTCTGAGCTCCTTTACCCCAGAGGCCACCGCAGGGCACTCCAGGCCACAGCCAGGCTGTCCTTCAACACCTCCAGACACAGGGGTTCCCCCACTGCCCTGGGCAGTCCAGTCCAGGCTCTGAGCACCCTTTCCCTGAGGAAGGGCCTCCTAACAGCCAACCTAACCCTCCCTTGGCAGCTTCAGGCCCTGCCCTCTCACCCTGGTGCTGGAGAAGAGCCTGACCCCCACCTGACTACAACCTCCCTTCAGGGAGTTGGAGAGAGGGTGAAGATTCCCTCTGAGTCTCCTCCAGGCGAAACATTCCAGCTCCCTCAGCCTCTCTTCTTCCTGCCCTGCAGAACCAGGCTTGCATGCAGTCACAGGTGAACTAGCTGGCCATCGGTTTGTTTCCTGCTCACACATCACCTGGGACAGTTTGATTAAAGATGGTTTGAAGTGACCTCTGGAGCGTGGGGTTGGAAAATTGTGGGAATTGTCTTTCACAGACTCATTCAGGTTGGAAATGACCCTCTGGATCACCGAGTCCAACCATTAACCCTACTCTACCAGTTCACCTCTGAACTCTATCCCCTGACACCACATCTAAGTGACTCTGGAACACAGACAAGGTTGTGGGGACTCAACCCCCTCCCTGGGCAGGGGACTGAACTGAACTCCTGTTCCAGTGCTCAACCACTCTTTCTGAGAAGAACTTTCTCTTGATGTCCAGTCTAACCCTCCCCTGATGCACCCTGAAGCCCTTCCCTCTTGTTCTATCCCTAATGACCTGTGAGAAGAGACCAGCACCAACCTCTCTACACTGTCCTTTCAGGTAGCTGTAGAGAGTGATGAGGTCTCCCTCAGCCTCCTCTTCCTCAAAGTAAACAGTCACAGCTCCCTCAGTTGCTCCTCCATAAGGTCTCTTCTCCAGACCCTTCCCCAGCTTCGTTGCCCTCCTCTGCACTCACTCCAGCCCCTCGATGTCTCTCTTGTCCTGAGGTGCCCAACACTCAGTCCTCGAGGTGTGGCCTTACCAGTGCTGTGTATGGGGGGACAATGACCTCTGTCAGTGCTCTCTAGTTTTACTTTGCTCCACCCCAGGTTACTGTTTGCCCTCCAAAATCAGGGTTGTTTCCACAGCTGGCTGGTTCTCCCTCCAGAAGAGCTCAGTGTTAGATCTTTCAAGTGTCCTGGGCTGGTAGATACAAATCAGAAGCACAGAGGAAGAGGCCTAGTCCTTTACTCTCCTCTGACCCATGGTTCTCTGCCACGGTAACTACCTTTTACTGAAGACACTCGAGTGTCTCCCGTTTCAGGATCACCTGCAAAGGTTGATGAGGCAGAAAACATTGAGAGAGACTCTGTTTGGGATGGCTGTAACGATATCACAGTGCAGGGAGGGGGAGAAGGTGGCCAGGGCTTGCTGGAGAGAAGCCAACTCATTATGCAGAGGGGTGGGTAAGATAGTGTTCTCTCCCTTCAGCTACTCAGAGTTCTCAGAAATACTCTGTCCTCATTGGGAACCGGGAGTGGATGAACAGAAACGGCCTCCTTGTTAAAACTGAAGTTGATAAAGCCATGGTGGAACACGAGCGGAGAGGGCGCACGGCGGTTCTGGCGGCTGTCGATGGTAAGCTGGATGCCTTCTTTTCTTGGAGACGATGTCACTGCTGAAAGAGACAGCAGCTACACCTGAAGCAGAACAATGGGGTGAGGAGAGGCCGTTCTCTAGTTCTATGACACTTCGATGTAGGACAGACCTCTTCCTGTGTGAAAAGCCCTCCCCCAGCTCTCTTGTAGCCCCCTTCAGAGATTGAGAGCTGCTGGAAGGTCACCTGGGAGCCTCCTCTTCTCCAGGCTGAAGAACCCCAGCTCGCTCAGCCTGTTGTTCTGAAAAAGATGGAGGACATCCAGGCAGTGCTAACAAATATTGGCCTGATGTAAAGACAGAAGGAAGGAAAGGGTTAGCTGTGAAATTACAGAGGGGAAAGAAGGAAAGGGCTTTCTGGAAGTAGTTCAGTCCTTTTTCAGCTCTTTCTGGGACGCATTCCTGCTCTACTTCTGCTCTATAACGCCAGTACTACTGTTCCTGGGACTGGTCTTATGGGAGGGGAGCAGAAAGGGTACCGTATTCCTACAGACACCCTCGGGGTGGGTTCTTGTTTGTCCTTTTAGGAGTGCTTTGTGGCTTGGTCGCTATTGCCGATACTGTGAAACCAGAAGCTGAGCTGGCAGTCCACACGCTGAAGAGCATGGGGTTAGAAGTCGTCCTCATGACCGGTGACAACAGCAAAACAGCGAGATCTATCGCCTCTCAGGTGAGCTGGGTTTGGAGCTTGCTCGTGTCGTGTCATGTTGGTGCTGCTCGTGGCTGGCATTGAGCTGGTCTCTTGTGACAGAGGGTGCCCGCAGCCAGTTCACAGTGCAGGGGGAAGGATGGAATCGTTTTTGAGTGGAAGCAGCATCAGCTTTGAATTCAGGGTTGTTTTTATATGAGATGAGCTTGGTTGTTAGCTCGTGAGTGCTGCCACCTTCCCAGTCACGGTATGAGAGGCAGAGGCTGTGCTGGTTGCTAGAACACCTGCACGACAGCGCGGGCCTTTCTCTCTCTTCAGGTTGGCATCACCAAAGTGTTCGCAGAGGTCCTTCCCTCTCACAAAGTAGCCAAAGTGAAGCAGTTACAAGACGAAGGCAAACGGGTGGCCATGGTTGGAGATGGCATCAACGACTCCCCAGCACTTGCTATGGCCAACGTGGGAATTGCTATTGGCACCGGTACCGACGTCGCCATTGAGGCGGCTGATGTGGTTCTCATTAGGGTAAGAAATGCGAGCATCTCGTTAAAATTAGAGGCCTTAGAAGGCCTAGGGTGTCTTGAATGATTCGGAGGTGTACAGCCTTCGCCAGCCAGAACTGGAGCAGCACAGAGATTGTCTCAGAATCAGAGTCGTTTAGGTTGGATAAGATCCTTAGACCATTGGGTCCAACCGCCTTCATGTCTGCTCGGTGCAGTGGTGAAGGAAAGCTCCCTGGTTTCTGGGTGCTCCTGATTTGGGGGTAATTTTGAGGAGTGGGCAACGGTGGAAGAAGGGTCCTGGCCTTTCAGTAACCCAGTGCAGCACCTCCGCTTCTTCCTGCGTGTAGTCAGTTACAGCTACCTATCACATGTTGCGTGTAAGCTAGGAGTGTGGTGACACTAGATGGATGCTGGATCTTTTTTCTCTGACTTCTCTGTTACCTTGCAGGATGATTTGATGGATGTGGTCGCAAGTATAGATTTATCAAGGAAAACTGTGAAAAGGATTCGGATCAATTTTGTCTTTGCTCTAATTTATAACCTCATTGGCGTCCCCATCGCTGCCGGTATGTTCGAGTACTGCTGCAGTAATCAGACTGGCTTAGTGAGTAGAGCGTTGCAGTGACTTGCTGTTGGATGAGAGAGGATCCATCTTCTCTGTCTGACTGTCACAGAATCACTGAATGATTGAGGGTGGCAAAGCCCTCTGAGCTCATCCAGCCCAGCCCGTGACCTGACATCACCCCATCAGCCAGACCAGGGCACTCAGGGCCACAGCCAGGCTGTCCTTCAACACCTCCAGTCACGGGAACTCCCCCACCCTGCTCTAGGCAGTCCAGTCCAGGCTCTGAGCACCCTTCTGTGAGGAAGGGCTTCCTAACATCCAATTTAACCCTCCCCTGGTGCAGCTACAGGCCCAGTGCGCTAGAACACAGGCGTCGATGTGCTCAGTGTTAGTCGCTTAACGCTAAACTGAAACCCTCCCTACTGGAACCCAGCTGGAATCAGACAGTCTGTGTTTGTGAGCAGAGTGTGAATAGCGCTGTTGTTTGTGAGCGGAGGATGAACAGTGCTGTGTTCCTGCTCAGAGCTCACTGCTGGTTTCTTTTCCTAGGTGTCTTCCTGCCCATTGGTTTGGTTTTGCAGCCCTGGATGGGATCAGCGGCGATGGCTGCCTCCTCTGTTTCCGTTGTGCTTTCTTCTTTGCTGTTAAAGATGTGAGTACACACAACCCAGCGGCTGGTAGCTTGGGTTTGAAGCCCCAGTCTTTGAGCAGCAGTTAGCGTGGGACTGTAACAGATGGCTGTGGTCTGTGTTCAGCAGCAGCTGCTTGTTTTAGCTTGGGAAGAGTCGGTTGCTCTGAGGTGCTGCAGACGGTAGCGATTAAGGATGTCAATTCTAATGTGAAATGTACAGCTCAGAAGGGAAAGCTTTTCCTCTGTCCTATGCTTTGTCTGTAGCTCGTGCACAGTCACAGCACATAGGCTGGCTTTTCTCCGTGTCTCACTGTGCCTCCCCTCGGCCCAAGACGTGCTCTCATCTGTCGGGATTCTTTTCTTCCTTAGGTACAAGAAACCAAGCTCTGAGAAGCTCGAGTTCCGGGCCCGGGGCCAAATGAGGCACAAGAGCCCTTCGGAAATCAGTGTCCACATCGGGATCGACGACACTGGGACGGGCTCTCCTAAACTGAGCCTGATGGATCGAATCATCAATTACAGCAGAGCCTCTATAAACTCTCTTTTCTCAGACAAGCGCTCAGTCAACAGCATCGTTCTTAACGAACCCGATAAGCATTCGCTTTTGGTGGGAGATTTTGGAGAGGACGATGACACCGCCTTGTGAAAGGCTCTCCTCTCGAAGAGAAGAAACCAACCCAACAACCAGATGCAAAACGAAAACCCGACCAGAACAGCTGCCTCCGACTGTTGTACTGATGGTTTCTGGAGGGCTCTCAGATCTATTTCTCCTTTAACGTAGGAAGCAGGGTTTTGCAGTGACTTTGCAGGGTCTTTTCTTCTTGTAAACTAGACTCATACCAAAAATATCATGGTGCCAGGGGCTGTTAACACTTGCAAACAGGGCTGCGCTACCACTCCATGAAGCTTCAGTGCAGCATTTTGAGAGTCAAACGTCAGGATTAAGGCAACTGAAGAAGCAGAAGCTTGTTTCCCAGCCTTCTACCAGTCACGTGCAGTACTGGGTTCAAAAAGCATCCGTTACTGTATCTGCGCGACCCGGCAGGCTCTGTGTTTGCAGGTGGATGTGCCTTACTCCTCAACTTGAGGAGCCCTCTTGTTTCTGTAGTCTGCCGCCTTGTAGCCTTCTAGCAGAAGTGGCTCCTCTCAGATGCCTTTTCTCAGACCAACAGCTGGTTCCAGCTATTCACACTCCAGGCTTCAAGTCCTCTCGCTGTTAGTGATCTGGATCCCTGCGAGGCAGGGGTAACACAGAGGTTTGGGCTGTGCTTTCTGTCTCCATACACCCATCCCCTAGTACACTCCTGCTACTGGAGCATCAGTGGGATGGGAGGTTCCCTTGTTCCTGAAGCCAAAAACCTCTGCAGTGTCCGAGTGTGATGTGGTACTAGTTGTTAAGATGACAGCAGCGTGGTTGGTGCTCGTTACCAGTACCTGCTAACACTCCTTAACGTGAAGGGGAGCAGCTTGGACTGCTGGTCACACACTGCCTTGAAAATCCTCCTGATTCAGGCTGCAGATGCCTAGCACCCTCCAGGGATTCATGATGTGTCAGGTACTGACTGCGCCGACACTGGCTCTTGACAAGCATCTGTATCCCTGGTCTAGGCTCCCCTCCACAGATCAATCCAAACCTCCTTTGCTTGGGATGTTCAGGCTCTGTGAATTCAGACAGTTGCAGCTACAGGGGGGTTTGATCGTTAACTCACGGATAATACAGACATCCTCAATGAGAAATCAAGGTGTAGCTAACAGTTTGGTACGTGAGAAACCGTGGCATCGCCGTCCTCCACTGAGCTGGCTCTGGGAAGCAGGGTAACGCTGCCGTAACGCTGCACTGCATTAGCGAGTCCAGTCCGTGGTGCAGACGCGCGGCTCTGCTTTGTGCTTGCAGAGGAGAAACAGTGCAGAGCAGGATGGAGAGGTCTCTAACGTTCTCATTTTCAACCTGGTGTCTGTGTCAGTGCACGGATGTAAGGAGTCCTGAGTGAACAGCTGATGAGAGGAAAATAGCGTGTGAAAGCAGAGGAGCTGGGGTGTGGAGCAGGCTGTCAGTGAAGCAGACACTCTTGTTAGACTGCAGTGGACAGAAGAGCAGCTCTAGTGTGAGAAACAAAGCGCTGTTGTCGCAGGGTTCGGGTTCTTACCCTCTCCAGGTGAACACAGGGTATTGCTCCATTGGATGGGAGCTCTGGATCTGTTGCAGTGGTAAGGAATGCAGACCCCAAAGCCGTTCCCTAACACCATGTCCTTACTCTTCAGCCACAAAGCAGATCGCTCTCTAGAGCTGTTTGATCCTGGCAGGGATCAGTGGGATCTGCAGTGCTTTGTGAGCAAACCATCTCCAAAGATCCCAGTTCTCTTGTTCATCCGGAGTTGTTCTGGGCAAGTCTCTCAGATGGAGGGAAGCGCCCAGTTGTGCTGATGGAAGGAGCCCTGCGGACACGAGGCAGATCCTCACGCGTTTGCAGGTGGCAGTGTCGCTGCTGGAGGTGCCGGCTGTGGTCCACAGGCCACGGGAGTGATAGGCGTGATGCTCTTACTAGTAGAGAACAGAGTAGTGCTGTGGGGTTAAATCCCAGCTGGCAGATTAAGCAGCATAAAGGACTGGTGAAATGAATGCTCAGTGTGTTCGTAGAGCACTTTGGCTTCCACCTGTTGTTATCCAAGTTGTGTGTCAGGTTGAGTGCTCACGGTGAGTGCTGCCTCTGTCACCAGCACAGGGTTTCCCAGGCTCTTTCATCTCCTGTGCAAGCCAGTGCTTGAGCCAGTTAGAGCAAAATAAAGCTACTCTTCCCAACCAGGATATCTATTGAGGTGCAGAGATGACGATCAGGGGATAAGGAACAGTGAAACGCTGGCTGTGAGGGGACGGGACAGCAGCCTGTAAGCACAGTCAGGGCCTCAGGCTTTAGAGAGAGGAAGCTCAGCGTCTAGATGTTTGAGAACAGGTCATCCACCCACCACTCCCCTCCTAAGGTCGCAATCCTGAACTCGCAGAGCATTTATCGTGCGATGAAATTAACTGCATAAGGTGCTTTGTGTCAAAGAACCAAAACGTTTTCTTCCTCTTGAATGTAGAGTGCGAGTGAAATGATGCGGCGGCAGGACGCTGCCCCTAGTGTAAATGTTTCAGCGCTGTCAGTAGGTGACTCGGAAGCATCGCTTGGAAACACCCAGTTGCGAATGAGCTCGTGTTAACGCCTTTGTCTGTTTTATTGTCTTCTGGAGCTATTTATAAACCCCCTGTTCTATTTAAGAAGCTGAGTACCTACGCTGGAGGCTTTCGAATGTCCTCTCTGAACCCTACCAATACACTTTGAAGAGCAGACACTTGAGCTTTTCTACCGAGAAGAACATGAAGGTGACAAAACCCAAAGGAAAACAAGCACGCCTTTCTATTTATTCAACTCTTTCCCTTAGAACTTTTAATTCCACGTTTAAAACTTGAGATTCTTGGGTTTTATTCTGGTTTGGTATGAAGAACAGAGAAATGACTGCTGCTGTAGATCAGTAACTGAGTGCTGTTACATTTCTTTTCGTCTAGGAACGTGTAGTCTCGCACTTTCTGTTCTTTCCAGACTCTGCCTCCGTCGCGGTGTTGGCAATTGTAAGCTGTGTAATAAACGTGTAACGTCCTCAGGCTGTTTCTAACCATGTTCTGTGCTCTCCTTTAACCTGTTCCTGCTGACTTACAGCTCCTGCTGCCAACTGCACACAGGTTCGCCCCTCTCCTTTGCAGTACTCTTCAACAAGGAGAAGGCCAAACACAGCGTCACAGGGTGTCAGGGATCGGAAGGGACCTTGAAAGAGCATCCAGTCCAATCCCCCTGCCACAGCAGGAGCCCCTGGATCCAGTGCCACAGGAACAGCCCAGGTGGGTTTGAAACAGCTCCAGAGAAGGAGACTCCACAACCCCCCTGGGCAGCCCCTTCCAGTGCTCTGGCACCCTCACTGGGAAGAAGTTGCTTCTCCTCTTGATGTGGAACCTCCCCTGTTCCAGCTGACACCCATTCCCTCTTGTCCTATTGGACATTGCCATTGGCCTTTGGTGCCCCCCGGGCACCCTGCTGGCCCCTGTTCAGCTGGCTGTCACCCAGTGCTGCCAGGTCCCTCTCTCCAGGCTGCTCTCCAGCCACTCAGCCCCCAGTCTGGAGCTGCAGGGGGTTCTTGTGGCCAAAGTGTAGGCCCCTGCCCTTGGCCCTGTCCAACCTCATCCCCTTGGCCTCCACCTAAGTTAAGCAAAGCAAACAGGCATCTCGTTACTTCAGGTTGAGGGAGTGAGCTTTATTTTTGAGAGAAGAGTCAATTTTAGCTGTGAGTGAACAAAAAATACAACACCCCTTCCCTAGAAACAGCTTCCACTTGGTTTTGCACGGTCTAATAGAGGGGATCAAACACAACCTGGGCTCCTGTCACCGGGTGCAGGATACCTGACCCGTAACTTGTGTTTAATGAGAACCACAGTCGCTCTCCCAAGGTACAAAACCCATCTCAGTCTCAAGTAGAATAAGACCAAGCGTTTGTTTCCTAACAGCTGAATAGACAACTCACCAGCTGGAGCTCAGGGGAAGGTGCTGGAGCATCAGGAAAGATCAGTGGAGGACACCCATCTGGATTCATGGAAAGGTCTTCCCTAAAACAACCTGTATTTTAAAACACAAACAGTAACAACTGAGACAGGCGGGGAGCTCCTGAGTCTTGGGTTAAATGCTCCTGTGAGCAAGGGGCAATGCACAGACCTCTGGTTCATCTGGTTGGTACCCAGCATCTAGGATACAGCTAGTGCCAAGCTGACTGGATACACGACTGGAAATGATTAAGACTTCCCTGGAATTCAGTGTCTCTCCCTCCCTGAAACCTCACAAGGAGGTTTCCAGCTGGGAAACTTTGAGTTGTCATGAGCCAGCGAGTTCAGTTCTACAGGGACTCACGTAGGTGTTTGCTCCAGTAGCTTCTCACCTGTCTCATCCCTTGGTGGCAGCAAACACTCAGGAGAGTGTGAGCAGAGCTCTCACGTTCAGTGCTCCTGCTTCACTGGGGAGAAACCAGAATCAAAGAGCAGTTGATTTTATCCTCTGTGAAATCAGCTGAACAAATATCAGCTTTGAGTGGGGTGGTTTCCAGCTGGAAGAGGAAGAGGTTTAGACTGGAAGCCAGGAGGAAACTCTTCACGATGAGGGTGCTGAGACCCTGGACCAGGTTGCCCAGGGAGGTTGTGGCTGCCCCCCAGCTCCCTGGCAGTGTTGAAGGCCAGACTGGCTGGGGCCTTGGCCACTCTGGTCTGGTGGGGGGTGTCCCCTCCAGTTTGATGCCTGCAGAGAGCTGAAGCCCTTCACTCCCAGCTAAGGTTAGAAATGAGCTGAGGTGCAACCCTTTGCCAACCCGCTGGGGATGGGAGCGGCCAGGCGGTGGACGTGTGTACTCCCTGGCTCTGGCAGTGCCCAAAGCTTAGAGCTGTGCCTCTGTTTCAGGCTAGTTTTTTCCCCAGTGCCAGACGGGCTCCTCTAACTCTGCATCCTCGTTCATCGTTAAAAGGGAGAGCTGGGAAGGATTACAAAATCCCAATGGAATTGGACCTGGGGGCTGTGTTCATATAAAGTTCAGCAGAGCAGTCAGTCTGGGGGTAGAAATCTTAGTAGTTTAGCCCAGTTTCTCCTTAAATTGTACAGAGTCCCCTTGGCTGATAATTGACAGCCCGTAAGCAAACACTCCCTGCTGTAAGAACTCAAGTTAGGGTCACCTACCCCAGTGAACTCAGTTCCCATCCACAGAGAGCAAATGCAGGGGTGCCTGAATGTATCATCTCCTTTGTCACAAAGCAGGAGCTGATTGTCACTGGCAGTTTCAGAAGACAAAAACCCAGCAGAACTAAATCAGTGCTGCCTCCTGTCTCCGCAGTGCTGGAAACACTGGACATTGGGGTGCCCTCAGTAAGAAGATACCCATTTCTCTCTCACAGGAATGATCTTAGCCTGGAGAGGAGGAGACGCAGGGGGGACCAGCTCTCTCCAACTCCCTGAAAGGAGGGTGCAGTCAGGCTCTTCTCCCAGGCAGTCAGCGCCAGGACGAGAGGGCAGGGCCTGAAGCTGCCAGGGGAGGGTGAGGTTGGCTGTCAGGAAGCCCTTCCTCAGGGAAAGGGTGCTCAGAGCCTGGACTGGACTGCCCAGGGCAGCGGGGGAGTCCCTGTGTCTGGAGGTGTTGAAGGACAGCCTGGCTGTGGCCCTGAGTGCCCTCGTCTGACTGCTGGGGTGCTGTTAGGAGCTGGGCTGGGCTGGAGGAGCTCCGAGGGCTCTGCCAGCCTCAGTCATTCCAGGATTCTGTAATTCTGTGATTATTCCCTACAAGCTACCTGTGCTTGACTATTGCAGTACTGCAAGGAAAGAAGGAAACAGAAGTTGTGCTGAAGCCTGTCTTCAAGTAGAAGCTGTGAATGCAGGAGGTGGTTTCTGAAGGGGGAATCGTGTGATACAGATGAAGCAGCAGATTCCTGGTCTCCAAAGCACAGCCCTGCAGTGTGACACATAAGAATCATAGGATCATAGAAAGTTAGGGGATGGAAGGGACCTCTAAAGGAGAACTGTGTCCAGGTGGGTTTTGAAAGTCTCTAGAGAAGGAGACTCCTGAACAGTCAGGCCAGGGTTCCAAAGTCCACAGTCTGTCCGAACTTGCCACAGTGCCATTCCTTTTGGCTAGAGGAAGCAGGCAGGATCGCTCAGGCGATGGCTGTGCCAGTCCAAAGTGCAGCTGCAGTTTCATATTCCTAGAAATTACTTCCTCAGAGGGTCACAGGATCCTCGGGAGGTTTTTTAGTTACCAGTCCTTTGCCCTCCTGGCTTTGTGGTACCGGTTAATTTAAAAGAGCAGGTCCTGAACTGTTTGCATGGGCTTCTTCTTTAAATATTTACAGCCTGTTCCAAATATTTCACAACCAGAGGGAAGGACAGAAAGGTGACTCAAGCATGGAAATGAGTTTCAGGGTCCAGTGGGTCAATGGGGAAAGGCCAAGGGGATGGGGTCCTACACTCTGGCCACAAGAACCCCCTGCAGCTCCAGACTGGGGGATGAGTGGCTGGAGAGCAGCCTGGCAGAGAGGGACCTGGCAGCGCTGGGTGACAGCCGGCTGAACAGGAGTCAGCAGGGTGCCCGGGAGGCCCAGAAGGCCAGTGGCATCCTGGCTGGGATCAGCACTAGTGTGGCCAGCAGGACTAGGGACGTCATTCTCCCCCTGCACTGGGCACTGGGGAGGCTTCTCTTCGAGTATTGGGGGCAGTGCTGGGCCACTCACTGCAAGAAAGAGATTGAGGGGCTGGAGTGGGTTCAGAGCAGAGCAATGAGGCTGGGGAAGGGACTGGAGGGAAAGGCTGATGAGGAGAGACTAAGGGAGCTGGGGGTGTTTAGTCTGGAGAAGATTCAGGGGGGACCTTCTCCCTCTCTACATCTACCTGAAGGGAAGTGGGGGACACAACCCTTGTCCTGAAGAATAAATCCATTTACCAGTGAAGGGAGTAGGTGCTGTGAGGATGTGGCTTGGCACTGCCTTCCGGTCTGAGTCAGCTCCGAGGAGTTTGCCCATTGCCTCTGAAGACAGCAGCACAGCACCAAGCAGAAGGAGGGGGAGGAAATAGATTCATTTCAGAACACTTACATAGCTCCAGCTCCTGTGCTTCAGGAGTCCCCCTTCATCTTCCTTAAGTCCCTGTAACGGGAGCTTGTTCAGCTGCTCTTGGTTGAGCTGCAGGCTCTGCGGGGAAAGGCAGCTCTTTGCAGCCATGCAAATGTTGTGTCAGCATCGATACTTCCAGACATCCCTGCCCAGCAGTCACCCTGCAAGTGCCAACTGCCATCTGGGTTTTTGAAGTCACAAGGATCCTGCAAGGTCCTGCAAGCTATCACAAGTCCAGGGCTGGTTTAGGAATTCACAGGAGTAGGGACCACTGGCTACTCCAGATTTACTCTGCAGTCAACATCAAGACCATTACTGGACCAAACTGAGCTGGAAGCCTGACTGTATTATTTATAGCTGGAGATGATCATAGAATCATTAGGGATCAGAAGAGACCTTGAAAGATCATCCAGTCCAATCCTCCTGCCACAGCAGGATCACCCAGGCCAAGTCACACAGGAACTGAACTAAGGTGACACACACTAAGGTGATGTTTGCCTGCTCTTCACCACCACAGGTGATGTCACATCAACTCTTAGTTTATTCTTATTTGTGCTATTTCAGCTTTTATTGCTGCTGGGATTACCCTATAACTCCGGTAAACTGATGTCTCGGGTGCTTTCCTCAGCCTCTGACAACATTTGCAGCAGGAGTTTTCTACTCTTCTGCTGCAGAGCTCACACAGGCAGGATGTTTTCACCCATGTGTAAACAATGCACTGGCTCAGCTCTCTAGAGGCTGCTTCCTCTAAGCTCACCCTTTCAGTCAGCAAAGAGCCAATTCCGTCAGGCAGTCAGCTGGCCGTCACCCTTTTCTCTGCAGTGTCTGTGTGTTTAGTGAGCGTGGCAGAAAAATCAACACAAAACCAAGCTGCCAGGAAACAGAGGCCAAAGTTGAGAGACCATGGGCTCCTTTTTCTTACTGTGTGACTCTGTGATCACAGAACCACAGAATAGGCAGGGGTGGAAGGGATCATCCCGTCCCAACTCCCCTGCAGAGGCAGGGACACCTTCACTAGGCCGGGGTACTCAGGGCTCCATCCAACCTGGCCTTCAGCACTGCCAGGGATGGGGCAGACAAAACTGCCTTGGGCAACCTGTTCCAGCCTCTCAGCACCCTCACAGCAAACAGTTGTTTCTTCATGTCCAACCTCATTCTCCCCTGAACCCTTTCCCCTTGTCCTCTTGCTGCTACCAGTGTGAAAAGCCCTCCCCCAACTCTCTAATGACCTCCTTCAGATACTGGGCAGCTACTAGAAGGTCACCTGGGAGCCTCCTCTTCTCCAGGCTGAATGACCCCAACTTGCTCAGCCTGTGCTCACAGGGGAGCTGCTCCAGCCCTCTAAGCATCTGAGTTTCTCTCTTCTGGACCCCTTCCAGGAGCTCTCTGTCCTGTCCTGACAATTCTGCATCTGTCTAGGGCAGATGTGTTCTGTCTTGTTCTTTCAGCTGTGAGGCCAGGCCTGCAGCAGAACCATGTGAGTACTGGTCCTTTGCTCGAAGGGGAGGTTTAGGCTGGGTATTACTCACAATTTCTTATGCCAGAGTTGCCCAGGCCTGGCCCAGGGTGGCCAGGGCCATCTCCACGACTGGAGAGGCTGCGAGGCTGTGGCCATACAGGGTGAAGAACAGGGGTTAGCGGGGCCCAAGGCAGTGGTAGGGGAGCGGCTGGAACAGATGCTGTCCCCAGCCAAAACGATGCTGTGATTCCCACACACTTAGAGGTCACTTCACTCTCAAACAAGACCCAGGGTCTGGATGATCAGAGCCTGGAAAAGGCTCGAGGAGTCACTGCAGCAAACCTTACCGAGTTCGGAAGGAGAGCGGAACACAGAGAGCTCTGACTGCCAGGTTCCTTCCCTGCAGCAACCGCTCTGCTGCCCAGAAAAGTCACCGCAAGCGGCGCTCGCAGGGTCGCTCTTACAGGTTCCTAGTTTAGGAAGGTAGATAGACCCTTGCCTGCCCGCCGGGACCCTGCGAGTTGTGGCTCAGGCTCACCCCCAGGCACCGAGCCGGCGCGGCTGCCTGACGGCGAACCTGACGGAGGTTTGGAGGGGGGGAGGGCAGCCAGGGCAGCTGCGTGCGGGACGTGACCGGGGCTCCCGCCGCAGCACGGCCACCCCCAGGGGCGAGCGCTCCGCCGACGGGCAGGTGATTGGACCAATAGCGGTGAGAGGCGGGCGACGCAGGCCAATCAGTGAAGGGGATGGGCGGGGCGAGCTGAGTGCTGCGGTAGAGCGCGGACAGCGGGCCTTCGGCTGACGGACAGGCGGTTCGACCAATAGCGACGGTCAATGAGCGGTGTGGGCCAATCGTAGACGGGTAGGGGGCGGGGCGAGCTGTGTGCCGGCGGCGCGGGCGGTCGCTGCGGCAGAGCGCGGGTGGCGGCTGAGCAGAGCGGATCGCGTTGGGCAGGGTCCTTTCAGACGCAGCCATGTCTCTCTCCAACAAGCTCACCCTCGACAAGGTGGACGTGAAGGGCAAGCGGGTGGTCATGAGGTGAGGCGCTGGTGCCACGCGGGGAAGGGAGGAGAGGAAGGGCCCGGTCCGGCGGGGCTGTGCCGCCCCTGGCTCCACGCTAGGCCCGAGCAGGCCTCGGTGGTTCCCCAGGTTCCGCTCTGCTTTCCCCAGGCAGCAGCGCGTTATCCCCAACCTCGGGACCTTATTCGAGGCGAGAGCCGCTTTCCGGCAGGGTTTTGGGTTCGGCAGGGCCCTGCTGGCGGAGACACCGCGTAGCCGGCCAGGAGCTCGGATCGCAGGGTTGGGCGTTGGCAAAGGGCTCTGTCCGCACATGGGGCACCACGGGCTGCTGCAGGCCGCTCTGAGGTGGCTATTTTATATTCAGGAGCACTACACAACCATGAAGAGCTTATTCTCCGCGTTTCCTTCCTGCACATCACATGAAGCTTTGCAATAAGGAAGTGGAAAGGTGGTTTTGGACAGTTATCCCCATAAAAGTAATTATCCTTTTTAAACAACGGTCAGGTCGCAGGTATTCACCGTGCCCTGGTGTTCTCCACGCCCTGGTATAAAATCCTGACCTGGAAATTCACAGCTCGTTTATAAAATATCAAGGCCCGACGTTGGAATTGCTGCCAGGTATCAGGAGATAAAGGCCCTGAGGTCCATCTGGTGCATGCATCCTCCCCCAGATACCCGCTGGTGGGATTCTTTGGCCAAGGTCACTGTAATGTCACTGGGATGGGTCTGTTACAGTGCTTGCTGAGCAGAGAGCTATAACAGAATTATAACTTCTCTTCCCTCTAGCCTGTGACAGATAACTTGCTCTTTTTATCTTGTCTCTCTGTGGTCTTATTTCAAAGACATTTGTTTACCAGAAAACAGACCCCACTGTGAGTGCTGGATGAGTTGGCTCAGGATTTGCATGCTCTTCCCTAGAGTGGCACCACAAAAGACCTTTTTATCTCTCTAACAGCTGGTTTATTTATTTCTTCTTTGCTATCTGACCGGTTGTTCCTTTTCAGAGCTGTGTGAGAGAGCAGCCTTGCCCGGCAGAGGGTGGCTTTAGGCTGCTCTTAATGTCTTAGCTCACACACGTGTCTCTTGAGGACTGCTAGAGCGGAGTGAAAGAGCATACGAGGTCCCAATCTTTGTGTTTCCCGCCTGCACACTCATTTCCCCGCAGAGAACCACCATGTGCTGTCAGGACTACTAAAATCAAAACCTCTTTTTAAAATATTTGTAATTGCTTCTCATCTTCCTACATCTTTGGCACCACACTCACGACCTGCTCTCCTTCTAGCCCTGAAGCTGGGAATGGGGAGGAGAAAGAACTCCAAGGGAGATCAGGTTTCAGTTGTCTGCAGGGGGCAGCTGGGGTGAGCTGGGTCTGTCTTCTATAGATCTGATGGCCCTATAACGCAAACTTTTATTCTTTTGAGAATAATGGAAAAATGATGATGCTTTTCAGTCCCCTCTCTAAAATTAGCTCACTGTACTGTGGTGCTGCCAGTTTAATTTCTTTCTGCTCAACTACTCCTGTTTTGCTGGAAGCTTCTGTGGTTCTTATAATCTGTTTCTCATGCTGAGCTGGCTGTGGGAGAATTCAAGCAACTTCCAGAATTTGTTGCTCTTTAGTATTGATACAGAATGATGGAGGGTCAACTGTAACACCCTGTTTCACTTTCCTCCTTCTGATATGCTGTTACAGTCCATTAGATGTTCCTTTCCCTTCCGTGGTTTAGTGAGTAATTTCTGCCTTCGCTGTTACGCAACAGCTTCCTGCTGCTCTCAGTCAGCACAAGGTGTGCTCCTGGCTGGGGAACTCCTCCCTTCCATCCCCTCGTCTAGAGGGCAGTTGCCTGTGGAGCCACATTAGATGCATCTGATAAGCCTTGGCAATGTGGTGAGCCACAGCACTGTGACACAAAGTTGTAGGTAATAACTGGGCAGCTTCCTGAGCCTGTCTCACCACTGAAGTGGTCCAGCCAAGTATTTCAGAAGCTTTATGAGAGATCCCAGCTTTTCATAACTTGCCTTCTTTCCCTTGGAGGCTCCTAGAGAGCATCTTGTTCAACATGAGAAGGCTGTGGAGAGCTCGTTCAGTCTCTGTTTTATTTCCTGCTTTGGCATCACAACTGTGGCTGTGATTGCTGTGGTGGTTTTGGTGACACAGCTTTACTGAGTCGTCAGAGCAGAGGTTTGGTCTCTGATGATTCTGCCGTTACAAGCAGAGGTGACTGAGGAAGGGCTGATTTCAAATCAGAACATGTGTATAAGGCAGAGCTAAACACGCTACTCTGGTTGTGGCATTGATTTGCTAGCCAGTGCCTTTCCTAGCAGGGTCCCTCCCAAGCTGAGTACTTAACTGTGTTTCTGCTTTTCTGGATTTTTTTAGGGTTGACTTCAATGTTCCGATGAAGGATCACAAAATAACCAACAATCAAAGGTGAGCCGTGGTCCCCAAGGCTGTGTTCTCTCTCGTTTTAGTGCATTCATGATGAAGCTGTCACGGCTCATGCCAGAGCATCAAAAGTTGGAGTGTTACAACCATTTTCCAGCCACATCCCTTTGGCTGTGGGTGAAAATTTACTCGGCTTGTTGGTAGCATCCAAAAGACTTTCTGTGTTCAGAGCAGAGCTACCAAGCTCATGAGGGGTTTAGAGAACCAGTTGTCTGAAGAGAGGCTGAGGGAGCTGGGCAGGATGAGTTTGGAGAAGAGGAGGCTGAAGGGGCACCTCCTTGCTTCTTCCAACTCCCTGAAGGAACATTGTGGAGTGGAGAATGTTGGCCTCTTCTCCATGGTGCCTGCTGACAGAAGCAGGGGCACTGCTCTGCAGTTGAGGCAGGGGAGGGTTAGATGGGATTTTAGGAAGAAATTCTTTCCAGAAAGAGTGGTTGGGCATTGGCAGGGCCTTCCCAGGGAGGGGGTGGAGTCCCCCTGCCTGGAGGTGTTGAAGAACC
>VZRI01004202.1:15799-30265 GCA_013397515.1 Upupa epops | reverse complement strand
ACGAAAGACAAAGTTTACTGCAATTATCAGTTTCCAAACTCATGAGATGCAGAGATCATTGCAGTTGCTGGATGCCCAACTCCTAGAAGTAGAGGAGAGGAAATGGGGAAAGGGAGTGTTCAGAGCTTGAGATCAGCACTCAGGACTGCAGGATCTGTTTCTCCCTTCCCACCTTGCTCCTCAGCTCTGCAGATCTCTGGAGAAACTCTTTGGTTTCTTTGGCCATCTTCTGAATCGGTTTCAGCTTCATGGGGAGAGGGTAGGGGCCTGGTGGTAGGTGATCAATCCCTCTTTGCTTCCTCAGCTTTGCAGATTTTCATGGCCTCCAGCAGTCCCTGTCAAGTCAAGGTTCTCATCCTGGCTGCAGGCTGGGAAAGGCTGATGGTCACCCTGTCCTCTTTGGATCCTTCCCTTTCATACACCCTACATCTGGTGTATTTCTTAAGCGAGTCCTTGGGTGATGAAACCTTCTGAATCATGTTCTCAGGCTCTGCAGATCTATTTCCCATACAGAGCAATGCCAGGTGCAGGGTTCCTCCTGCTATCATGTTCACAGGTTATCTTACATTTGTTTAGCATTGTTTGACCCACCTCACTTGTTATTCAGAGTCTGACAAATGGGGAGACCCCACCCGGAGCAGTGTGTCTGCAGAAGCATGTGAACTCTCAGGTTCTCAGCAGTGCAGGAAATACATGAACCTGAAGATGTCTTTGCTCATTAGAGAGGAATTAGTGTAGATGACCCTTAAAGATCCCTTCCAATCCCAACTATTCTATGTTATAAATCTCCTTCAGTGCATCCAAGTGTCTGAGATCCCGTGGTGTCTCTTGAAGAAACTTATGGTAACTTCACCCCACAAGGTACCGACTGCAAGGTAATTACTTCCTCCCCTTCTAAATGCTGATTTTTTGTCTTAAATCACAGAATCATACCATCACTGATCTGAACTTACAATTTAGAATCACTGTACTTTAAAGAAATATTTTTCCTTGCATTTTATTTTAGTATTGGGTGAAAGGTCCCAGGAAAATAGGACTCGTAAAATATTAAATCCAGCTGTATTAAATAAGAAAGTGTCTATAAATAATCTGAATTGTACCTCCCCATCCTCACACACACACACACACACACACAGCATGGACTGCTCTTAATTAGCGTGCTCCTATCACTATGAGACATTTCCTTTGGTGATACTGGGATCTTGTTTCACATCCTTTGGGCCCTGTTGTAAATCTGTGGCAAAATAAGATGATTCTGCAAGTTGCAGTTCCAGTCCGATTGCATCTTCCTTATGATCAGAAGCAAGTGATGACTGCTCAAGCAATAGGTCTTATGTGAAATGTTCTTGTCTTAGTGCTGCCATCCCCTGTTCCTGTGCAAGATGCGGGAATATCTGTAAATGCAGAAAGAATTTATGTTTTTTTCATTCTAATCACTTTTGTCTTATCCTCACAATGTGTTGTAAGAGCATCTCAACTATCAGCTGGAGTGCTTTACGGAAAGTGCAGCCAGTAGGTTGAGAGAGGCTCTTCTCCCCCTGTACTCTGCTCTGGTGAGACTCTGGAACAAAGACATCCAGTTCTGGACTCCCCAGTTCAAGAAGGATAAAAGAGCTACTGCTGAGTGCAGCACAGAGCTACTAAGATGATCAGGGGACTGGAGCAGCTTCCTTATGAAGAGACAGCTGGATCCGTTTAGCCTGGAGAGGAGGAAACTGAGGGAGTTATCTCATACATCCTTACAAGTATCTAAAGGGTGGGTGTCAGGATGATGGGACTAGGCTCTTCTCAGTGGTGCCCAGCAATAGGGCATGGGACAGTTAAAACTGAAACATAGGTTCTATCTGAACGGAAGGAAAGACATTTTCACAGTGAGGCTAATCGACCACTGGAACAGGCTGCCCAGGGCGGTGGAGACCCCTCTGCAAACATTCAAACCCCCCTTGGACTGTGCCTGTGTGATCTGCTCTAGGTGATCCTACTGTGGCAGAGGGCTTGGACTAGATGATGTCTGGAGATCTCTTCCAGCTCCTACCATACTGTGATTTTTACTGGGATTTGCGTTATAGGGAATTACTACAGTAAGAAACAAAGCATCTGAGTAGTGTTTTTAACAGGAGCGCACACTGCGGCTTGGGGTCAGTGCCTTCACCCACACTCGGCTGCGGGGAAGACCCCGCCAAGTAACACCCGAGTTTGCTTGCACAGGGCCCTAGACGGGGAGCACAGCCCGCCTTTCATAAACAGCACTGCTGCGGCTGGGTACCGCTGACCTGCAAGGGTATGTAGAGCCGCTGGAAGAGTTAACCGACCAGGCCCTTAACCCTCCACCTCCGGGAGCCCGAGGGGTGGCTGGGGCGAGCCGCGCCCCCTCCCCTCCCCTTCCCTCCCTTGGCCCAGCCCTCCCGGAGCGGGTGGCGCTTGGGTTCCCGATCAGGTGGTCCAGCTGTTGCCGCCCCCTAGCCGCTCCGCCCTGTTGTTTCCGGGTTTCTCGGCGCCCGGCGGCGGCGCAGCCCGGGCAGGTGGCGGCGGTTCCTTCTCCCACCGTGGGCAGGTACTGGCGGCGAGGCGTGTTCGCCCGCCGTCCCCTTGTTTCTCCAGCAGCGGCCGCTTGTCCTGGGGGGCCATTGTTCGGCCTAGGGTTTTCCATTACGCCCGCTTTGCCGGCTGCGGAGGCCCTTGTCCCGGCAGCGCTCGAGGGGTGGCGGGGAGGGGGGCGGTGTAAGCTCTCTGGATCTGTTCGGGGTGTCTTCGTTTTCCAACTCCCCGGTCCCGCTGGCTGCTGCGGTGGGAGAGGCTTCGGGCGCCGCTCGGGGCCGGATAGGGAATCGCGTGCCCGCGGGGGAGGCGGGCGGGGGCTCCGGTGGGAAGCGGCTCCTGCCGCGCCATTGCTAGCCGTGACCGGCCCCGTCGGGCTTACTGACCCCTGCGGAGCTTGCTCGGCGTTGGCAGATGGCTCGAGTGTCGGAGCTGTCACCTGAACGCTTTTCAAGCCGGGAAAGAAAATAATAACCCCTTAATCGCCGGTCCTTGGTGAGGTCTGCTGAAGGGTGCCTGTGTGCCGAAGGGACTGTGACCGGTATAGCATAGGTCTTTTTTGGGCTTTATCGAACCTCTTTGATACGGGCAGTTGCTTCACTGACGGTAGCAAATGGTAATGCAAACCCTGATGTGCAGGCGGCTGGAGAACCGAAACTGTAAGTCTGGGATCGCTGAACCACTTAGGTCTGAGTGGCTACTGAAGGTGCTCAGCGACGAGGTAACTTGTGCCCAGCAATTGAACCGATAATAGCACAAGAAGGCTGCTGTTACAAGCCTCTGTCTCTGGTTTGTATAGTGAGGTTACGTATACCTAGATATATAGAGAGCAGTTAGTTTTATTAACTTGGGAGAAATAGGCGAGTAGAGAACTCCTTGACTCGGTTTTGTTTCGGAATGAAAACGCTTGTCTGCAGTTAGTTGTGCAGTCTGCTGTCCTACCTGATGTTTATCTTCCCTACTCATCCACAACTTACAGTTCTTCTGAGTAACCACGCGGGGTTTTTCCATTTGTCTTAACTCTTCAAGTGTTGTGCAACACTGAATTGACTGTTCTTTTTTGTTCTTTAGAGCAAGGGTGGTAGTGTGTAGTTGGGTTGTTGAGACTTTTTTTCTTTGTTCCCCTTTTAGTAGCTAATAAGATCACAAGCTGTAATAGCAGACTAGAGGGAGCGCTGATTTCTTGGACATACCCAAAATAAATCCAAAACTTTTCATGTCTAGCAGCTCTGTATCTAGAGACACCTAACCAAAGGATGGTACAGCTACATCTGGAGTTTATAATGAAATGGGTTTTTCTCTGTCTTCTTTCAGCTTGTATGGAGCTTGCTTTGGTGCCTTAATTTTAGTAAAACCTCTACTGTTTGGTTAAAAAAAGGGAGCATGCAGTAAAACCAAAAGGTTCTACCAGTCCTTATTTAGCTTTTCAGTGCTCAAATGAGCCATCAGTTTCCTCAGATTGAAAATCTGTGCAAAGAAATGCAGAGACCACTTTGATTTCAGTCTGGGTTTGGGGTTTTTTTTTGTTTTCAATTTAATAATAGTGAAAAATACATCTTCTAGCTCCTTACAACTGGAAGTTTGCATAAAAGGTACACAAACAATAAAAACTTCACAGCAAATGGCCTTGCAAGAGTTCCTGAAGAATTTAGTGTTGGAGTTTTTTGTTCACATTTTTATTTATTATAATGTTTATTTTCCTTGGTGTCTTGGATTTTATTTCATTCTCTACAGGGCAGACAGTGTGTTGGCCTGGTGCAGTGTAACCCACTTAATCCCTTAGGGATGGGCTTTGATCACACAGTTATACGGGGAAGATGATAAATGCACAATGTAGCCTGAGTAATAGAGGCTGCTGTTGTGAAGAGTCCCTGGAGGCAAATGGAAACTAATGCAAGGGAGATAGATGAGCATGTATGAGTAGAAGTAATTGCTCGATAAGGTATCAGAAGAGTAGGAAGTTGGTTGCTGGGAGAATGTCAGTTAAATAGGGAATGGTTAGAAGTGTTGGACTTTGAGCAGCAGCAACTAAGGGTGTTTTGAAGTTGGGTGAAAGTAATTGAATATCTAAGTTGGGAGATGCTCATCTGTGAACTGCTGAGAAATGTCAACTCATAATTAAGTCAGAGTAAATAGTAGTTTGCTCATTCTGCTTGAATGTGGGGAATGAGATGGAAAGGGAAGGCTAGGACTCTGCATGATTAAACTAGCAGAGGTGTGAGAGTAGGTATTTCCCCTGGCAAGTTTTGCTGATTGAGTTTGTGGCGAGATATGACCGAATAAATGAAGTAGTTCTGGCAATAGATACTGGTGTGATTTCATGATCCAGGGATTGTGCAGAATTAAGGAATCCTTTCCTTGGCAGCTGCTGCTTCTTTAATAGTCCTGAGTCATGCCAGGCGAGTGTTTGGAGTCCTGAACTGCATAGGAGTTAAAAATAACCTTATAAAAACCCCTCCAAAACACAGGTTTTTTTGCTATACAGATGAGTGGTGTTTGTCAGTTCTGTACAGGGTTTGTTAGTATCATTATAAATAATCTTTAGTGATAGCCTGGAGTTAGTGTCTGTGCTTTCTATAAGAAGAGACAAGTATTAGATAATCTGTCATCAAATTATTAAGGATAGAGCCAACACAAAACTCGGAACTACCTTCACAGTGCAATGAGGAAATCCTAGAGGAAGGAAGGAAGGAAGAAGACCTGCAAGATGATTAGGGTCTTGGTAGATCTAGCTGTATGATTGAAGGGCTTCTAGGCTTGCAGATAACTAGGCAGATCACAAGAGGTGTTTCTAATCCACAGTTCTTATGCCAGTACCCTCTGGAGGGGTAAGTCACTTTGGAGGCTGATGAATGTTCAAGCTTGTAGGACACAAGTACAAAGTGTGTAGCATTTTAACTTCATATCTGTATGTTTCCCTTTGAACTGGGAGGGAAATATTTGAAAATCTAACAGGCTTAAAAAAACCAATGTTCTTGTGCCATTTCATTGTCCAGGGTGTAAACAAGTGTCTTTTAAACACAGGGGCAGAGAAGAAGGAGAAAAGTTGCTTCTTTCTTCTCAGATAACTTGCAGATCTGCAGTAAGTGACAAGAAGAACTAGTGTCTGAGGGCTCAGAGAGGAAAAACTCCACAAGTGTTGAGAACTTCTTTATGTACTGGTGGATTCTGCTTCTTGTGCTGCAACCCTGATACTTCTTGAGACTTTTTTTTTCCAGGCATTTTACATAGAAGCCATTTGTCATCTTTTTTTATTATGAGCTGCTGCAACTAACAAATCATAGGAAACAAGTGTTTCTGTGTTAGCCTGGTAAATCTTATCAAGTGCTTTGTTAGTGCAAACCACTAATGAGGCAGTAAGCTTGCATTATGGTATTGAAAAGCCAATGGTTTTGTCAGGCACCACACTTGGAAGTGTTTGTGTGGCTTTTTAAACAATGAATGTCTGATACCTGTGCTTTAACAAAATAAGATGGCTAGTGAAGAAAACAGTCAGTCAGTTTCAAAGTTGAAAGCTGCTGTATGTGTGCCAATTTGAAGATGGAAGTGGTGAAAACACAGTGTGGTGATGCTGATTATGTGACTCCTAATTCTTCTTGTCGGGAACTTTGAGGGTGTCGTCTTAAATCTTACAAAGAGCAGACCCTCTTTGTTAAAGAATTGTTGGCTGCAAGAATGTTATTAGACTGTAAGTGTGAACAGTTGGAACAAAATAGGTTTCTTTCCTTCCCCAAGTCAAATGGGTGCTTTTTAACTATCTTCAGGAAAGTGTGTGAGTTTAGATTGATTTTGTTCAGCAAAGGGATTAATCAGTGAACGAGGTCTGAAAATGGTGGGTGGGATACATTTTCTTCCCTGTCTCCAAGCTAGAAGGTTGGGTACAAGTCGAGAAAGGATACTCTAGAAATTTGAAGTGTTCCTTAGATCGGTTTCCTCAAGAATACTGAGGGGATTCAGTGGTACTATTGCAACAGATTCTGGTTTTGATGTCTTAATAAAAACCAGGAGGTAGAGGTAGGACTTCAGTTACTGTGTGGTGGAGTTAGCTTGTTTGTTTGCTTTGGGATGGTTGTTTGGCTGTATTGCTGTGCCTGCTATCAGTACAGTAAATGTGAAACTAGAAATTGGTCCAGTTGACTCATTTGGTTTGCTGACATCACAGGTATTATCATACGGTTACTGTGTTGGTTAACAGTGTTTATCTGTGAATGTGATTTGAGTTCAGCACTTGTCTTCTTTTTTCAGTACTCTGGTACTCTTTATCTGTTAAATTATTCTTTTTTTGGAGGGGGAAGACAAGTTCATAGACTACACTCATGTGTTGCTGTTATGGTTTTCTAGACTGAGGATCTTTCTTGTGTTTGAGTGCTGCCTAACACCTATGTGTTGAAAGAATTAATTGCACTCAAAACTCAAAATAAAAAGGCAGCCATGAAGCTGACAGTCCATGGTACTAAGAAAATTGAGGTTGGATGGACAAGGCAGTGGTATTTCTTAAGTTCCGAGGAGCTGGGATTCAAAGGTGTTTTTTCTGAAGTTGTTTACCATGTTGTTTTTAAGTCTTGCCAGCAAATGTTTGGACTGCTAATGTTCATTGTTCAAATAGGGAGAGTCTGTGAGGTGACAGTGAAATAACTGTTTGCATTATGTTACACGATTGTGTCAAAAGCAGTGCTTACTAGAAACTGTTCCCCATCTCTTATTATTGAAGTTGGTGGCGTAAGAGCTTGATGCAACTCGGAGATGGTTATCAAAATGGAAAAGAATGGGGCTGCTTTTTATTTGCTCTGCGTTTCTTTCAATATTGAAATCATTGAGGGACATGATAATCTCTTTACAGATTCCTCATCTACAGAATATGTTGAAACTACTCTTGCTGTGCCACATAGCTGTTCCATTATTCCTTACGTCACATTGAAGCTACCTGTAATTCTGTGGTGGTTTGCAGTTTCTGGTGTTGAGAACAGTCAGATGCACATTGTAAATCAAGTTTTTGTTTCGTTTTCAGATGCTGAATGATGATTTAAGCTGAACTGTTAAGGTAATTCATCTATAGAAATATGATACTGGTTTTCGGCTTCCAAAAAACATTGTCAAAAAGCGCATTATGCAGAGAAGTTCAAAATATTTAATAGGAGGAATAACAATTATTTACCCAGTTGTTGTTTTCTTTGCTGGAGTATTATGGTGTTATAACACATGGGGGGAAAAATCACAACAGTTTAGCTCTTTCTATCTTTTTAACTATAGGTTTTTTATAAGTGGAAAAAATGCAGCTGCCTACTCAACTGAGAACTTACATCTTGGTTCTTAAGGTGACTCTAAATTACATAGTCAGTGGGCCTACAGATAATTTCCGTGTGTCGTCTTTAGAAAAGCTGTAATTGTACAGAAACAAAGACTTTGTTTGCTTTGAATCAAAACTGCTTCTTACTGCCTTGAAATATGGAATGGCTGTTGTGCTCTGGTGTTTCAGATCCAGCTTGTAAGCATGTACTTTAATGACTGAAAATACATCCCATTTATTTTGGATTAAAAGCTTTATATAGAAATTAACCATTAGCTGAGCAGGACAGTTTCTGCTACCTGGTTGTGTAGCCTTTGCGTTAGAGGACCACGTTGATTCTAGTTGATAAGATAACTTTTAGTGGCTTGTGGCTGATGCATAGTTGTCTGTCCAGTCTAATTCTCTTCTTCAGATAAGTGCACAGTGCCCATCAGAAGTACATGAGTCAGTTTTTTTTATTCACACTGTGTCAAAGGGAACTTGTGACTTCACTAGAACAGCTAGTAATTGTAACTTGTTCCTAGCTTGGAGGAGGAGGACAGGGAAACATTCAGTTCCCTCTGTTCTTATTAGTGCATCATTTTTGATCTATGGCATAACTCAAGAAACTTGGTTGTTAGCCACTAGTAGGAATTAGGAGATAAGTGAAGATGCTGGACCACTTTAATTACTTCAGCATGAGACTGGAAATCACGTGCAAGTAGGCTGGTGACTCTAGTAACATTTTTTGCTTAAGTAAGAAGACATGTGTCTGTATCCTGAGCTGTAGCATACATCCCATAGCTCTTTAAGATACGTGGATAGTCCTCTTGTAGCTCCTAAGCCGTTCTAACGTTGTGATACGAACCTGTAAACATATCAAGGAAATATAAACATTGCTTTTAGTTACACAGCATAAATAAACAATCACTAACACTAACATTTTGTAATGGCAGTAGCTACTGTTCCTTAATATTTGAAATCTCTGTGTGTGAGGCTTCAGCTGTAGACTGTGTCTAATAAATAAACATCTGCAGATGCAAAGTTAGGGATGAAAGAAATTCCTGAAATGACTCTCTTCTAATGTGGGCCTTGATTCTGCGGCAGCACAAAGTCATATGACTCTCACGCCAGATTGTATCAGGTGTTAATTCTATAACCATACTCCATGGCTGATGTATATGCCAGCAACACTAATTACAACTGGCCAGACTGCATTCCTGCCTTTAGAGAAGGAGACAGACTAGGCAACTTATGACCCATTTACATTTTAAACAGACTGTTTTCAGAGAAGCCTCTTTTGGCTGAGTTACTTGGAGCTCTTTCAGTAACGGGTAGGTGTAGGAACAGCACTTTTAGTTGTACAGTTCATGTTCCTGAAGCTGAAACTTTACCCCCAAGCAATTAAAATGCTTTTCTACAGTATTAAGTGACAGTACTGTAATGAGCGTGCAGCCCCTGGGCTGGCATAAAATACCAGTAAGCTAATATACTTGTTAAAAAAACCCTTTAATGCTGAAATCTGACAGTAAAAAAAGCTCTGTCAGAGCCAGTAGTTCACAGTGTGCTGTGCAGGCAGTTGCCTGAAAAGCCCTACCTGATGTTAAGAGGGAGACACCTCCAATTACAAGTAGGCTGAGACAAGATGTTCCTTGCAATTCCAGGATAGATTTCAGGCTGCCCTGCAATCGACTAAAGGACATTGGAATTCCAGCCATTGGAAGTAATTGTATTTCCTCTGAGCAGAGTAATAGCCTACACAGAGATCTCTGAGCAGCCTGTGCCAGGGCTCTGTGGCTGGTACTGCAAAGAAGTTGGGCCTTATCTCTAAAGGAAATGCCTTGTGCTCCAGTGTGTGCCCAGTGCTCCTTGCCCTGTCACTGGGCACCAGCCACCCTCAACTCAAACATCAGCAAAAACTTCTTCCCGGTGAAGGTCAGAGGTCTGTGGAACAGGATACCCAGAGAGGCTGTGGAATCTCTGACTCTGGAAGTATTCAAAGCCTGCCTGGATGTTCTCCTCGGGGATCTTATCTAGGGGATCCTGCTCTAGCAGGACAATTGGATTAGATGATCTCCAGAGGTCCCCTTCAACCTCTCCCCACCCCATTCTGTGACTGTTACACTTCCAGGCTTATTGACAGTTCTGCCATGGGAAGCTGAGCCCTACTGACTGAACCGCCAACAGAGGCCTCAGTATTACTGACATCTTAAGTACCAAGTGAATTTGCTTTCGTAGTAGTTGCAATAGTATTCATTCCATTCTTCATGGCTGTTGTGCAGAGAATAAACAGTGAAGTACTGAATGTTCATGTGTTGGTCGCCAGTCATCTGACTTCTAAAATAACAGCATTTGTGTTTATTGTGCAGGTAACTGTGTCCTCAGTGGTTTAAAATTCCTTGTTTGGTTGTTCAGTGTCCAGTGCAGCTCTTATTCCAGTGTAACAGACAGTGTCCTGCTTTAGTCCTAATGCTTCCTCTTCTCTTTGGCATGTTAAAATGCAGTTTTGCTAATGGAATAGAAGCACAGAAGTTACTCATTCAAGGCATGTGATCTATAAGATTCTCTTGCTCCACTTTCTTCCATGGATCTTTTTCCAGTGAACACAAATGAACCATTGCCCTCACTGAATGTGACACACTACCCCTCCTGCACAAACACTGGACAATCTGGGGGTTTTAAGTGACAGACCTGTAGTTATTGCTGCAGTGTGGGGCTTAGACTGCCATTCAGACCTCAGTCTCTGGCGGAGATGCCTCCTAAACTCATGGTATACTTGAGTGGGTGTTCTTAGTGTGAGTGGGTATGCTTCACCTGTTTAGCTCAGTCCTGCTTCTCTGCTTGAAACTTGATGTTGGTAGACTTTAACGTGCTACAGGTAGTTACGCATGTAAAATCTACTCACAGCTCTTCCCTTATTTTCATGATCTTCACAGGTATAGGAAACCGAGCGAGCCTACTCTTTTAACAATGGCAGGAAAATCATCGCTCCTTAAAGTGATCCTGCTAGGAGATGGTGGAGTTGGGAAGAGTTCCCTTATGAACAGATACGTCACCAACAACTTTGATGCTCAGCTGTTTCATACAATCGGTGTGGAATTTTTAAATAAAGAGTTGGAAGTCGATGGACATTCTGTTACAATGCAGATATGGGACACGGCAGGCCAGGAACGTTTTAGGAGCTTACGAACTCCTTTCTATAGAGGTTCTGACTGTTGCCTGCTAACCTTCAGTGTAGATGATTCTCAAAGCTTTCAAAACTTAAGCAACTGGAAGAAAGAATTCATTTATTATGCAGATGTGAAGGAGCCTGAAAGCTTTCCGTTTGTGATACTGGGCAACAAAGTTGATATTGATAAAAGGCAAGTGTCTACCGAAGAAGCCCAAGACTGGTGCAGAAATAATGGCAACCATCCCTACTTTGAAACCAGTGCAAAAGATGCCACTAATGTTGCAGCAGCCTTTGAAGAAGCGGTTAGAAGAGTTCTGGCCTCGGAAGACAGATCCGATCATTTTATTCAAACGGATACAGTCAACCTGAATCGGAAACCAAAACCCAGTTCCTCTTGTTGTTGACTCAATTTTTAAATTTCTTTTCCCAATTACCCTTGATTAGCTTGCTCTGTGAAAGGAGGAGAAAGGTGGAGTTGATGAAATAACAAGCGGGTTTCACTCTAATAGCAAAATCACCGTAATTCTGCTGCTTTCTTGGGGGAGCAAAAGAAAGGCTTCCATTCCTGGGTGACCTGTTACTGAATTAGTGACACTTTGTGTTTAGAAAGGTATCAAGAACAAGCATTAATACAAGAATGTAATTTGCCAACTTTATTCAAATGATAAATACTTTGAATATAATCAAAACTTGAAAGTTCTAGAAGCACTACTTTGGAGAAACTGTTCTGGAATTCAGGCACAGAGATACTTTTATATGTGGATATTTTTATGAAACCAGCATTCCATTTTTGTTTCACTAGAAGCCAGTTTCTTAACCCTGCTAGACATTAAACGTCAGTCTCACTATGTTTGTTTTGCTGCGAGTGGTACTTCATCTCTAATGTGTTTATTATAAGTTAATATAAATTACCTTCAGGTCTTCTCTAATTGCCTAATGTTGCTATAATTTGTCTAAGCTTTCGAGTAGGAAATACATTTCCTACATATTTAATGTCCTGTTTTCATTTACTAGTCTATTGCTGTAACTCTTTTTTTCCAGCAGTTTAATGCCAGATCCCGATGATTTTGTTTAAAGTTAATACACATCTTTGCCTTAAGTCCCGTTCTAGCATGTTTCTGATCACTGAGGTCAGAAATATGAGTAACTGAAGTATAACCACTTTTAGCTATGAAAATGATTCACTTTATTCACTCCGCTTTAATGAAGGGATCCACGTTACAACAAATGTGTAAGACAACTTCCAGTATACAGCCTTAAAGTTCTCAACTTCTTATTCCTGTTAACCTGAGCTGTGAATGTGTTTAACCTGTAGTCTGCACTGTGAAACAGGATTGGCAATACCTAGGGAACTCAGGTGACATACAGTAGATTGTGCAGCTTTTGACCCTAATAAAGTAAATCCCTACTGCTAGTGTTTGAGCTGAATTTGATCCTTAATTTGCCATTTTAGGATACGGACTTGTACCTTCAAGACTCTATGTTTATATTACTGTAACTCATAACATGAACAGAAGCAAATTCTATATTTAATGGCCAGTCTTTCTGCAGTAATGCAGATGAAAACAGAGAAGGTGTTTTTGAGGTGCTTTGTTGCAGTTAAATCTTACAACACCTGCATGAGAAGCTGAGTGGTGGCTCTTAAAATACCCACTGTCCTTGTAATGGCAAACTTGATAGCGCACAGTTGCTTCAGTGGGTAATCTGACTGCTCACAGGTTTGCATGTACCTACCTCCAAACTTCTGAGAAGTCTGAGGCTGAAAGGACAGGCAGTTTTGTTCACTGAACTACACAGACTCTGCTTTCTGTACAGCAACTTTTTGTTCCAATAGAAGAGCTGCTCCTGCAGCACAGTAACAGCGAGGGTTAATGCATCTGTTCAGTCTGTACTGAGTGTAATTACTTGCAAGTAAAGCCTGCACAACAAGCCACCTTGTTTCTCGTAATATACTTTTCTGAATGTATTGTTCTTGCTTGAATCTGTCCAGGACAGCTTTACCCCATAGATCTGCTGCCTCTGTTTAAAAGTGACATCATCTTATCTGGGCTCATTCCTGAGCCTATTTAATTCTTACAGTTCTGTGTAAACACTAACACAACTGTGTTCAGTGACTTCAGCCTCCAGACAGCTAAATCCAGGTCAAGCAGATACTTTGGTTAAGTTGAATGTTTACTCAAAGCATCGATGAAGGAAATCTTAGCCAATTTCCACTTAAGTTTAAGCTGAGAGAGCAAAAAGCTTTAAGAATGAAGAGTGGGAAGGGCTACTAGACTAGCAGTGTGAAATAACTTTAAAACTGCTACCTTATCACTTTACCCTTTTGTTAATGTTCATTGTAGCAGAGGTTGAGGTTGAAACAGTGGACAAAGGCTGAGTGATCTGAGTCTGTTCAGCCTTGAAAAGAGAAGGTTTAGGAGTGACCTTACTGTGATGTTCCAGTTCATTGAGGGTGGCTACCAAGATGTTGGAGACTCCCTTTTCACAAGGAATCAGGTAGAAAGGGCTGTAGTTATAAGTTGCTCCAGGAGAGACTCTGACTGCATTCAAGAGGAAACTTTCTCATGGTGAGAGCTGTTAGACAGTGGAATGATTTTTCCAAGGGAAGTGGCGGATCACTCCAGCCAATTTTAAGGCTCGTCTTGATAGGGGTCAGGGCCAGCTCATTTCAACTGTGTGCTGCTTTTAAGAGGTTGGACTAGATGATCCCTGAGATCTCCCACCCTGTGAAGCTGTGAAGCAAAACCAGAAGATGAAGTTACCTTGACTACAGTTCTATAGATACAATTCAAATAGGTTTACTAAAAGGAAATCATTAAGCATGAGAACTCTTGTGGTTCCTCTGTGTTTTCCCAGTTGTCTCCTTTCCATGTAAGATCACAGTTACCAAGCCTCCAGCTGAGAAGTAGAGTGAATAAAGTTAAATAAAACTTACTACAACACAAGTGCTTTACTTGTACCTTGGGAACTGCTCTACCCTAACTGTGTGCTAATCAAAAGGGGGAGCGTATGTGTTACAGTGTAGGGATTAGGGTGAGGTCAGGATTTGGTCTCACAGGCTTATGAAGTACTCGAAAGAAGCAGAAGTCCTATGACAAGCAGATGTAGATGATGGGTACAAAAATGCTTAACAACAGGTGTTTCTGAACTTTGTGAGAGCTTGGTATCTGTTGAGGTAAGGTAGGCACTTGTGGTTTATCTCAATTAACTTATTCAGGTGCTAAGGTACTTCTGGAGGGTCCTATAGGCAACATCCAGAGTTCTGTAAAGCAACAGAGCAAGCATAGAGGAACCTGGGCACTGCCAAAGTGTCAGCATCACCTCTGTGCCTGGGAATATCGTGGTACAGATGCTCCTAGAAGATATGCTAAGGCTCGTGGAAGAGAGGAAGGTGGTTAGAGACAGCTGGCATGGCTTCACCAAGCTCAAATCCTGCCTGATCAACTTTCACTGCTGCAACAGTGACTTTCTGTCAGCCCCTGCGATAGGT
>VZRI01004202.1:0-15360 GCA_013397515.1 Upupa epops | reverse complement strand
TAAGTTGGAGCACAGGAAGTTCCATTTCAGTATGAGAAAGAATTCCTTTTGCTGTAAGAGTTACTAAGCACTGCCCAGGGGGGTTGTGGAATCTCCTTCTCTGGAGACTTTTAAGACCCATCTAGGTGTGTTTCTGTGTAACCTGCTTCAGATTTTGATCTTGTTTGAGTAAGGGGGTTGGACTCCATGACCTCTGGCAGTCTCTTCCACCACCTAATGACCTGTGTATTGAATGTTACTGTAAAGTCTGGACATAGGACACTGCAACTCCCATTTGAATTCATATACTGACCTAAAAGCAGACACCATTTGGCTAACTGCCCTCAGACATCAGGCAAGAGAGAAAATGCTTTCATTAAGCATTTAACCCAAAGTTCCTACTGTGTGCTGGCAGAAAAGGAAACAATTATTAAAAAACCCCCAGTTTCTAAAAGTGGTGGACAGTCTTAGCTCATCTTTGTCAAACTGTTCTTACTGCCATGTGTACGATAGCCTAAGTATTTCCTCAGTGCATCTTAACTTAGTGCTTTTCTAGCCAGAAAGGAACTGCTACAACTTCACAGCTCCTTACCGTATGCATCAGAGCACTTTACCTCAGGCCTGTTTCTGTCGCTCCAACCCATAACTAAATGACATGATCAAAACGTTCTACACTGCAGTTGTTACGAAACAACACTACGAAGACAAGTGTACCCATCTTCACTTGACATCCCCCCAGCAACAGCAACCCTACTATGATAATCTGGTTTTCTCCTCAATCACTGCACACAGACTCAACAGGCATCCATACTGCATCATCCCATGTTTTATTTAAGGTAAATATTGCAATCTTTATATCATGCTTTTCTCATGGAGTATCTTACAGCATCGGTATACAAGTTAAGTGTCAATTACAAAGTAAGGACTGACTATACACTTGAAGCACTCACATGTGTGGTCCCTTTGCACGGGCTGTGCAAAATGTACTTCTAATCAAAGAAGGTAGCTTGTACAGATCTGCTGCAGAAGGAAAAAACCTGCTTAAAAGATTGTGAAACAAATGAAAGATTAGGTTCCTCTATTCTGTTTAAAAGTGGCTGGTTTGGAGAGATGGTGAATTTTGCAAAAGGGTCCCTAATGACTTTTTACAATGAAACAGAAAGCAGACAGACATTTCTAAACCTCAACAGATAGGAGTTTCATGGTTCACGGATCCTAGTCTAAATATATTCTCAAAAAGAGAAGCTCAGCACTTGCAGAGATAATGGAAAGAGGAAACATGTAAATTTAGTTTGCTTTTTTCCCCACCTGTGAATTAAAGTAACAGCAGAGATGGCTGTCCTGGTCTGGCAGAGGGACTGGACTTAAATGATCTTTCAAAGTCCGTTCCAACCTGTAACATTGCGTGGCTGTCTGGTTGTCTTGGCTCACTCATTTCACTGATGCAGCACTGCAGCTAAACACGTATTGCACTAAACATCTGGTAATCTGACATTGTAAGCTTTAGAGCTTTTTCTCAAAACTTCCTGAAATACTATAGACAGAGCTTTTCTGTTACATCCTCTTTATTGAGGACTTGCCCATATATACATTACACACTACAATATACATACAGACCTGATTTCACACTACAGAGAAATGGTAGTCTGCAGAGAAAGTTCTCCGGCAAAGGGCCGTAAGGAGAAAAGTTTCTAACAAAATGAGGCCCAAAGCCAACAGTTCCCTTTTGCTGATAATTAAATCACGTAACTGGAGATGGCTTTCGGGTTTAGATCCGATTCGATCCCACCCTGAGTGAGGTTTATACTTTGCATACACGTTGACACCCACACGTCTCACTTTGTACCTACCCGGCCCCTGATGTTTTTAAACTTAGTTTACATAGCACATAAGAAATGTCTTAAGATACATGTTTTAACCGGAGAAGAGCAGCTGTTCTTATCTGTGGCAGCAACAACAAAAGCTGCTTCAGCATCCAATTTGTCAATCTTCAGAAGGTTAGTATCAAACATGTTAAGAACTAAGCTGAACAACTACAGTTCAGGCAGCCAGGGAAGTATGGAAAACCACTCCATCAGGACATTCATTTTTTCAGCTTAGAAGGTGTTTCTTCCCAAGGAACTGTACTTTCCTTTCAAAGGCACTGGATCGAATAGGAGAGTTGAGTTCATAAAATGGATTCATGGCAAACTGAGGGAAGAAGAAAAACCCATCAATAAACACAATGCTCAGCACCAGAAAAGAAAACATTACTTCAGGTCACAGCTACCATTATTTTTCAGCCTATTTACTGCCACTTAAAATCACAGACCTTATAAAGAGTGACTTGCTTTCCAGGCCTTTGTGTATTTTCCATCACAACCGTCATCCTTCAGGACCAGGGCCTCACAACAAATCCACCCTGACACTGATGGAAATGAGTGGTATGGAACTCAGCAGCATTTAAGACTTTGCAGGAAGCCTAAATGACATTTCACAAGCGCCTCACCTAGTTCAAGCAGTGCTAGGGGGCCTGAGAGAGGAAACTGGGTTGCTTATGTCCAGAGCCAAGTTCTTGGGCCAGGCTTCTACCCAACAGTCCTCCCCTTTCAGTACCACCACTCCTGACACTATACTGCCCAAAATCACTGGGCTATAATGGACTATAAATTCTGAAAGTGCAGATTATAACAATTAGGAACATTTATACTGTCTAATAGGAAATAGATTGTGACCAGCAGGCCAAAGGAGGCGCTTCTTCCCCTCTAATCAGCTCTGCTCTTGAGAGACCTCACCTGGAGTACTGTGTCCTGTTCTGTAATCCCCAGTACAACAAGGACATAGAACTGTGGGAGTGAGTCCAGAGGATGGCCACAAGGATGACCAGAGGGCTGATCCCATGAGGGATCCAAGGTAATGCCTCAGTAAATCACACAGAGTACCTCTTCAAGGAGACAGGCTGAGGGAGCTTGAGTTATTCAGCCTGGATAAAGCTTCAGACGAATCTTGTATAGCACCTTCTAGTGCTATAAAGGGGAGCCTACAGGAAAGCTGGGACTTCTTATGAGGGACTCTAGTCATAGGAAAAGGGGCAATGGTTTCCAGCTGGAAGTGGGTAGACCTTAGCATGAAATTCCTCACTGTGAGGGTGGTGACACACTGGAACAGGCTGCCCAGGGACACTGTAGAACACTGCAAGTGTTCAAGGCCAGGTTGGTTGGGGCTTTTAGCAATCTGTTCTGGAGGGTTGGAACTACACATTCTCTAAGGTCCCTCCCAACCCATCCCATTCTATGCTTCTGTGAAGATCCTTGATGTCAGACATTACAAACTCTGGCTAACATGGACTTCACATGTGCTTTTGCACTTATACTGGGCCCCACAAGAGAACACATGTACACAGGCATATGCTGAGCACGTACAGCAGAACACACTTGGAAGTACTGTAAGAACTGGGCTCTTACCTTTATGTACAAGTCATACACGTCATTGAAGAAGTTCTTAATGCCGTCTTCTTGCCTTACATCATGAAGCATTATGAATCTCATATGTAAAGTGATTAAGGAAAGTCCACTTTTACAGAGACAGAGGATGTATCGTGAGATAAGCATTTACACTTCATTCTGCATATGCTTAAAATATTTATCTGTACCTGAAACAGTGATTCTACAGGGAGCAGCAGTTAAAGCAGTGACAGTTGGAAAGCATTACCTTTATATTTAGAAGTTCTCCTATTAGAAATAGCCTCTGCATGTGAAGATTACTTGTGAATGTGGATGACCTATAATGATGCTATATAACCCTGAGGTTAAAATGACATCCCAAGTGACTCGCATTGTATAACAAATGTTTCACAATAAACACTTCAAGGTGTACCTGTACATCAGATCAAGCTTGGCACTGTCTGATTGACACAAAGAATGCTAATTCCTGCTTCTCCTCTCTCGAGTTATCAAAGGGATGATAAGAGAGAATCATGAAAGCTTGTTCAAACCCTCTTATACCTCTTTCCTCCACATAACACTATTTCCACTTCTCCAAAAGCAAAGGTCCCTCTTTCCCTCTGGTTAGTTTTCAACAACTGCTGTACCTGGCAGCTTCATCTAGAAGCTGGTGACTCTCTAGTAGTAGTGGTGGTGAACAGACGCAGAAATCTGCTCCAATCTCATTTTGTTTACCTTGTCCCTTTCCAGCAAAGGCTCTTCTCCTTTATAAATGCAAAGAAAGAGAAGATGGAAGGATATGTCCAGCTGTGACAAAAGCCGAAACAAACCATTCATTAAACTTGTCCACAGTCTTCAGATACATGTTGTTAGAAAGCCACATGTTCTCATCTACAAGGTCAAGAGCAGCGTGGGCAATGAACTGGTTGAGATGGCGGTGATCATCCTAATGTGTTTCCAGAAGACAGAGAAGATTAGTTCAGTGAAAGGAATTAAATATAAACAATAATTTGCTCAAGTTATGTAAAGTTATAGTCTTCTGCTACGTATCTGCTGTCCTGTAATTAAATGAAATTACCATCATGATACTTGATTTCAAGAGAGAAAAAAGGTGATAAAAAAGCACAGAAAGGTAAACACAAAACCAATCTTCAGAGCAGTACAAACAACGTATAGCTCAGGAGTGAATTCATGCACAACAACTTCTGTTTACCAGTGGGCCATCTCCCACTGCAAGCTTATTCCACAACAGAAGCCTTTGTAGAGGTCTTTTCCTGTGTTTTCCAGTCATCTGCTTTTGTGAGGTTTACAGCAATTTAACATCATTTGGACCACACAATGTCTGTCAAATCCACCAAAAACTGAACAGTAGTGTATGAATGTGTACAACTTGGAGGAACAGATAACACTTCCACCTAACAATTCTGTGTGTTCCAGGTTATTTGCCTGGAAACAGGATTGTTTTATTGGTTTGAGTGTTCTCCTAACAGCCTGGTGCAGAAAAACATCCTGCAACTAGTATGAAATACACACTCGCTGAAGTAAATCACATCACTGTGAAGAAACACCATCACTGCATTTGGCTGTAACACCACCTCAAGAGTTGTGTTGGCAAAGAGCCACCTACTTTACTAAATCACAGAATTATTGAGGCTGGAAAAGACCACTAAGATTTTCAAGCCCAGCCTATGAACTAACATCACCACATCAGCTAGACCATGGCACTAAGTGCCCCATCCAGTCTGTCCTTAAACACCTCCAGTGATGGTGACTCCACTGCTGCCCTGGACTGTCCATTCCAGGGTCCGATCACCATCCCCTGGTGCAGCGTCAGGCCCTGCCCTCTCATTCTATCACTAGTTGTCTGGGAGAAGAGCCTGACCCTCACCCCTGCCTGCAACTTCCCTTCAGGTAGTTATAGAGTGGTAAAGCCTCCCTTTGTAAGAGGACATCTGCCAAGAAGAAAACTAAGCAATACTGTCAACTTCTATTACACTGGAAATGTAAACAGTCTTGCACTGCTTCTTGTACCACAAGAAATGCTATTAATACCACTCTCACACCCCACTGTGCTCTTCTCCCAAATCAAGTTTGGGCACTAACGGCTTTGCCAGTCCTATTAAACCACTGAGAAGACAAAGCAGTTGAGCTCAAGCAGTAAAGGCCTCTGCTGACTCACCACATACATTATGCAAACCACTTACTCCAGACAGCTGTGCATCTGCACTCAATTCCCTCTTAAACAGCAAGTCTCAGAAACAGAAGTGAAAGGGTCCCAAAAGATAGGTTTACTGGTCCTTCTTAGACTCTCTTAGGAAGAAATTTAGTACTTCAACCTCAGTCAGAGAAGCAGCTCACCCCAGGTTCCATTAGCAAAATGCAGAATCCTGCCACTCACTAAGTCCAGTCTACCTAACCTTATTAGCATCTTTTACAGGATTCAAAATACAGATGACACCATGCTGTTCCAATCAGTGACAGCTTGCACTTCCATTTCTACACACACTCACAGACCCACACACTTCTGTTCTGAAGTCTGTTTTTTGTCTCTTTGATGTAGCAGTGCAGAAACACTACTGAATAATCAATTTGTAAAACCATACTTATCAACATAAGTTTTAAATCTTTCTTAATTAGAAGCGTTTATTAATACTGAAGATGATTCAAGTCTTTTTAAACCATAGAAGATAATGGACTGAATAAAGCTTTGATTTTTATGTTCCTTACTTTATCTTATGACTGTATACAGATGCCTTCAAATAGAGAACAACAGTTAGCATTAAATAATGCCCTGGTATTATAAACACTCTACGCAATGAGTGAAGCATGACTAGGATATATATTCTTCACCATACAGCATTAATTATTGAAGGAAACCATGTTTTATGCAGAACTGGTATGATCTGGTGAAGAAATTGTAAGAGACTCAAGAAGTCCAAAGTCCTATCCCTTATGACAAAGGTTTTGTAAAGAAAACTTGACACTAGCAACACCAGTCATGCCTCTAACACACTGTACAATTACATCACTGGACTAGCACAGGGGGGAAAAAAACACCATACCTTGGACTCTACTTTTCCAGGAGGCAGAAATTCCATTTCAAAGATGGGATTATCATGATGGCCAACTATCACAAAGTAGAAACTTCCAGACATTCTTCAGCGTAGTGCTCCTTGCAAGGAAACACAGGCAGGTTTTACCGATGGGTCTATATATGAACACGTAATCCACCTGAAAATGCTCAGACAACGCAGTTCGTGTTCATATTAAACGAAAGACAAAGAGGGATCAACTCTTAGCTATGCACGTTTATACACGAAAAGGGGGAGAAGGGGAGCGATCCTTAGAAACTGAAGTATCCCATGGAATTTACGTGACTAGTGATGCTCGCAAGTGGCCACTACTACCTAGAAACTCTGAGTCCACAATTCACTGATGACTTAACCCCTCACAGCCTCCTCAGGGAGTCGGGAAGCAACAACCCCATTAATTAACGCGCTGTCCTGCCCTCAGGCGACTCTCAAATCTCCGCGGGGCCCTACCAATAGGCAGGAGAAAACGGAGGGGCAGGAGGGACCGTTCCCCCTCTCGCACAGCAGCCGCAGCATAGACACTCCGAGCCCCGCAGCGCGGCCCCTTCGCCGGCGACTCCAGCCCCGCGCAGGCGCAGTCACGCCCCCGGCCCCAGCACCCTGAGGCCCGCATGAGCTCCCGCAATGCCGTCTGCAGGGGCTGCCCGAGGAACGAAGGGAGGGGGGGGAAGAAGGAAGAAGGGAGAGGTCCGCGCCCGCAGACGCCGCGCCAGCGCTACCGCCTACCCAACGGCTCCCAACGGCTCCCAGCTGCTCCCAACTGCCCCCCGGAAGCACTGGAGCTCCGCCCGCCTCAGCTTCCGGCGCCGCTGTGACGCTTCAGCCGCCGCCGGTGCCCGGTGCTCGGGCAGGGCCCGGAGGGCTGAGGGGTCGAGCCCGGAGGGTTGAGGGGCAGCACCCAGGTGCCCGGGTCCTGCCCTCCTCGCTGCGGGTAGGGGGAAGCTGCGCCAGCAGAGCCCACTGGGGCTGCGTGAGGAGGGCTGGGGCAGCGCTGGTGTTTTGAGCTGGGGGTCGGTAACCTGGGGGTTTTCTTTATTTTCTATTCCCCTCCAGGATGGCTTCGGTTGAAAAGGAGACGCTGTCCCAGGACGAGCTGCGGAAAAAGCTGTATCAGACTTTTAAGGACCGAGGGGTGCTGGACACACTAAAGGTGTGCTGTGTTCTCAGCAGCCGTGGTGCTGCTGGACGTGGGAAGGAGGGGATTCATGCCGAATAAATGTGTGTCCCACTCTCCCCAGATGTATTGTTTTTGTCCTAGCCTGACACATATTTACTGCTCCTGGTTTACATCTTTTTTGCCCCCTAGATCTGAAGTTCTTTCTAAACAGAACTGCTTTTCCTTAGAGATTAGCTTCAGAATGGTTTTATGGGGAAGGTTGGAAGTCTGTATCAGGTCTCTGAAGATGTCCATGCTGAAAAGAAAAGTCAACAGGGAAGAGAGGAATAAATAAAAGATCCTTTCAGTCCTGTGTTTTGAAGTCACAGAGTCTGTTTATGACCTTATTTAAGTAGCCACGCTGGATGAATTATTCCCCTAAAGTGTTCCAGCTCTGTTTTTCCCTGCCTGCTCCTTCTAGAATATTGTTGTATTCAAGAGTGAGACTTTGCTTCAGTTAGTAGCCCAGGTAGCTGCACTGGCCTTTTTGTTTTACTGTACTACAAGTATCCTTCAGTTTCAGTACCTCTTACTTCTCTTGATGATTTATAGGCAGCAGTCATACTTAGTATTCAGCATTCTCTTCTACCAGTACTGAGCAATCAAGGCGCAGGAGTCCCATTGCTGGTTACCCCTGTAATCCTCTCCTTCACTTTGAAGGCTTTTCCTTGGTCTTCTAAAGGAATTAGGTCAGGATTGTTGTGAACATTCCAGGAAAAAATTAGAATTGTATTCATTCTTCCATATTTTTGTGTGAAAGTCTGTGGAAGGTTGTATGCATCTCTTATACTGAGGCATGTTCCATTTGTAGTGCTGGTCGTTGCTTGACACTTCCACATCTTTCTTTTTACCACAGAATAAATCTCTTGTGTTGTGGAAGGAATTTATGAGGCCACAAATACTGGAGTGCTGTTTTCACAGGTTTTCTAGTTTTAAATTTATCTAATGGCCTTTTTCATATCTTTAACTTTCTATTCTAATATGTATCTGCATGTCACCAGCTGATTTGTTTAGCTCTGGCTATTTAAAAAAATGATAATAAATCATTTCAGGAATATCATAGATTTATCCTATGGGCGGGATATGTTCCCTTTTCAGGCCAGCTTGTTTCTCCTTTAGTGATTTCAATACCAATCTTGTTCTACTTGAACCATTTCTTGTCTTGTCCTAGTGAAGTGTTTGTCATAAATGCAATTTAATTATTAGTGCCTGTGGGCATTTGTGATTAGTACTCTGGTTTATCTACAAAACAATTTATATCCAAGGCATTGAATTTCCTTTTTGTTTTTCCATCTGCTTTTGTGATGGCTTTAACACCTTCTTGATACGAGGCCTGTGAGAGGACTAGTGAGTTTACCAGGTTCACCTAAAATTGAGGCTACATCAAGGAAGTTTTATTTAATCAAGAGAAAAGGAAAACAGGAAAGAAGTAATTAAAAATGATGCTGGGGGTACTAGAGTGGAATTTATGTGTTTGGCTAAGAACAGTCCTACATCTGATGTATCTTGAAAATCATAGTTCACTGTACTCACCATTGGAAGTGCTTTGAAGAAAGGCAGAGTGTCCAGGCACTCTCCTAAATGTACCAGAATTGTACTGTTTCTGTTAGGTAGGATGTAGCATGATGTGTACAAGTAAAATGAAACTCCTTGTGAATGTTGAAAAAGAAAACCTGACATTGAGTAACGTGTGAATTGAGAATAGAATGTCTTTTCTGTATCAGATGCAGCTTCGAAACCAGCTCATCCATGAACTAATGCACCCAATTTTAAGTGGAGAGCTTCAGCCACGGGTTGTTCAAAGCGATGACAGTTCACTTTTGATCACAGCTTCCAACAGTTTGGTGGCAGATCATCTACAGCGATGTGGCTATGAGTACTCACTTTCTGTTTTCTTTCCAGAAAGTGGGCTAGAGAAGAAGAAGGTAAGTTCTGCAGTTTACCTCGCTGAAGATTTCTGATCTTCATTAAATTGTTCGATTTTCAAAGTAATTGTCATTAATATTTTAAATTGGCAGTAAGTTAATGATGCTATTCTGGCTGCATACAGCACAAGTATCTTAACTTGTTTCCTGCTTCACCTGTAGCTGTAGTCTGACATGATCATTGGTGTGACCATGTGGCGGAGCACTGGGGGGGGGCTGGACCTGATGAAAACTAGCATCTTGTGCATCACTCAGATCCCTGAAAATGTGGTGTATGGTCTATTTAGGGTGTTATAATTAGAAACTGCAGCTGAAAAGGTAGTCCCACTCATCCCTTTGTTCCTCCTCAGAAGAGGAGGCTGAGGGTAGCCCTCACTGCTTTCCACAGCTACCTGAAGGGAGGTTGCAGTGCAAGGTGGAGTTAGCCTCTTCTCCCTAGGGACTGGCAATAGAACCAGAAATGGGGTCAGATTGTGCCAGGGAGGGTGAAATTGGGTCTTAGGAAAGTCTTCTTCTCAGAAAGCGTGGGAAGGCCTTGGAACAGGCTACGCAGGGATGGGGTAGAGGAACCATCCCTGGAGAGGTTCAACAACTGGGCAACTACGGTGTTTGAGGAGCTGGGTTAGTGGTTGGTGGTTGTAGGGCAGGCAGTTGGACTTGGAAAAGACCTCCAGGATCATCAACCCTGATGACACTATGGTTCTTTGATTCTGTATGTGGTAAGGTGAAGTTGTTTCTAAATGCAAGCTGGTGTTTTTACGAGATGAGTAGTCATTTGTTTTAGTGAACTCATGATTTGTATGACACGTCAAGAAAAGAGGCGACGAAAGTAGCAAGAGCATGTGTTCAGGGTAGGAGGAAACAAAACTCTTTTTACTGTTCAGTTGATGAAGCTACATGCTGGCTGCTGTATATTTTAGGTATTACATAGAAGTAAATAGTAGTACTAGAACAGCAGGCCTCTGAACATGGTGATACACAGTGCAAAATAGCTCCTTCTTGAATGAAAATCATTCTATAGCTGTAAAATAGTGCCCATTGCATACTTGAAATTATAGAAACCTTATGGATCGACAGAGACCTCGAAAGATCATCCATTCCAACCCCCTGCCACAGCAGGATCACCCAGACCAAGTTGCACAGGAACAAATCCAGGCAGGTCTTGAATATCTCCAGAGAAGGAGACTCCACAACCCCCCTGGGCAGCCTGTTCCAATGCTCTGTTGACCTCACTGGGAAGAAGTTCCTGCTGATATTTATAATCACAGTTTTAATGAAATATGTCGTTTAAGCAGTCTGAGTTAACAGGACACACTCCCACCCCCCTTCTACCACCAGAACCGCTGTTTTAAAAACACTGCAATAAGGAGGCTGCGGCTGAATTTCCAGGTTCTTTCCGACTACGTGGGAACCTCCTGTGTTCCAGCTTGCACCCAAATTACCTTGGAAGTATTTATTCCTTTCAGGGTACAGCTTGGATGATATTTTTTTTTGGTTGCTTTTAAGAATTCTGTTGCATCTGAGACCTTACTCCTCCACAGCAGCACATGAAGGTCATTTGCTGTGATCTTCTGACTTGTCTTCATGTTTTGCAGTTAGTTGTTATTACAAACCTGTCTTTAACCTGTTTTTAGCAGGAATTTCAATCCCTTTTCTCTGCCTTCCCTTCACAGTATTTTATTACTAATGATAGGATGAGGGGAAATGGCCTGAAGTTGCATCAGGGGAGGTTTAGAATGGATTGTAGGAAGAAGTTCTTCACTGAGAGAGTGGTTGGGCACCTGGAGCAGACTGCCCACAGAGGTGGTGGAGTCACCATCCCTGGAGGTGATTAAAAACTAAGTAAATCTAGCACTTGAGGTCATGGTCGAGGGGTTGGGGAGATGTTGGGGTGAGGATGGGGCTTGATGATCCTGAAGGTCCTTTCCAGCCATGAGGATTCTGATTCTAATTTACTTTTTTTTTGTTAATGAAGGTGTTGACTATGCAAGATCTTCTTCAATTAATGAGGATTAATCCACAATCCAGTCTCTACAAATCATTGGTAAAATCATTTTGACTTTGAAAAGAACATGACATTACAATTGTGATGAAATAATCTGGCTAAAACTACTTTTATTTCTTACAGACTTCGGGAATGCTGAAGGAAAATAAAGGTACCAGATGTTTATACGTGATGCAGATATGGATATTGTCAGCTTCATTTTTATTAAGACACAAGCAATAGACAGTCAGATTTCTTGATTGTACGTTGGTGTGGAATAATATGGATTCAGACACGCTTTGAAACTTGAAGTCCACCAGGATGATAATACTATATTTCAGGATTATCCATCCCTTGTTCGTGGTGTGGATTAAGTATTAACATTCACCTACAATATCAACAACTGAAGCATTAGAAATATTAAAAAGAATCTTTAATCAGGTATTAAATGTAGTGCTGTTTGGAAGCTTTTCCTGCCAACTTTGGCAAACTGAGACTTTGGGTTGTGTTGATCAGCTTGCATAATGTGCTTCAAAAACTCATTAAAGATGTAGTTGACTTTCCATTAGTTTATGTAAGAAATAATCCTTAAGTCTGCATATTCAAGCCTAGCTTGTATAGCCTGAAGTAGGTTGACCTTCAGAACCGCCTGTTGCCTAAGTACCTTGTAATTAAAATAGTAATAACCTACTCTCTCAAACAACCTTGGAAGACAAAGGCATCTGGATGAAAGGAAGCATTGCCAGGTAACAGCTTTTGCAGAAAGGGGTTGATTTGATTCGGCTCATAATCAAATGACTTCGTTAATTACAGGCTCTAGGTCAGTTTTGATGTGAAATCAGAAGTAATGTATTTGGTCTTGATAGGTTTTCTTATGCAGATTTTAATCGGACTTACGGAGCATCATCTAAGTAAGGAAACTCATGACACAGAAACTCAGACGACATCAGTGCCTCCTTACAGAGAGTCCCTTGGTAAGTGCCATCTCTGTGAGCAAGTCTCCACAAATATTTTTGTAGTGGTGAATGGTATGGCTTAATCAATTGTAGGAATGGTATTCATTCCTCACTCACTCAGATGCAGCTTAAAGTAGTGATAAGTAGAGGTCACACCTGTTTCTGTTCCATAGATGTTTGCTTAGGCATTTAGCTAAGAGCTCTGTCATCTTACACAGACTGTAGATGTTATGGGCTGAGATATATGGTGGAAAAGATAAGTGTAAATGTGTGTCTGGCTTCTCTTTTTATGGTAGTATTTCAGTGAAAGTTCAGTGTAGAGTGGGAGTTCTTGAATTATAATATGCTATTAGTAACAGGAAAGCTCTAACTTACATGCATCTATGATAAAGTGGATGAATGGCTGTGTAACACCATAGGTAGGGCCTAACGAGGACAGTGTCTTCTCTTAGGTGCACGTTGGGTGTCATGAAACTGATAAAACCCATGCTGCCTCTGCTTTTGTACCACACAAGTCTTTCTGTGACAGTGCTACTTAGAAAAACAAAGAAACTTCCTACAGAAAGGTTTCTATGGTGTTTGGCAGGAAAGCTGTGGTGACTTTTTGTGAATGATGATGGATATGCTCTTTTGATAGCTGAGAAGCTTCAACTGATTGATGAACAGTTTGCAGACTCTTATCCCCAGCATCTGAAATACGAATCCTTAGAAGTAAAACTTCATGAATACAGGAAAGAAATAGAGAATCAGCTTCAAGCAGAAATGTCTCAAAAGGTAAAACTCTGGGCATTGAATTGGAAGGAGATGCCTGTTAATTTTGTCTTTACACATTGCAGACTTTAAATACTTAACTCACTATTAGATTTTCCATTTTGATTTACAACAAGCACTGTGTCAGTGCAGTACCAGTCATTAATGTGATTGTATAGCACGTGCCTATCGTCCATTCCCATTTTCAATTAGATGTGCCCAGAACGCTGAGATTTTTGTTCTGATGTTGACTTGTAACATAACTTTCTCTTCTATTGATTGCCTTGATTTGGTACATTTTTGTTTGCTTTTTAATTAGTTTTAAACAGACAACTGTTTATTCTGTTTAGTCATACTGTTCATCTTCCTTCCCAGTTAAGATTTGGAAGCTTGACTGTCAGTATAATGCACAGCAACTGAGAGGTGTGAATTACAGCTGTGCAGTGTGGCAGATACTATTGCAAAATATCACACAGAAACACTCATGACAGAAACTATTATAAATAGTTTCTGATTTAGTTTGTCTTTTTGTAATTAAAGACAACTCTTTTCACAGAATCGCAGAATGATTGAGGCTGGAAAAGACCTCTAAGATTGTCAAGCCAAGCCTGTGATCTGGCATAACCATAATCTAGACCATGGCTAGTATGTAACTAAGTGTTACATCCAATTTTTTCTTAAATGTCTCCAGGGATGAGGACACCATTACCTCCCTGGGCAGACCATTCCAGTGTCTGACCACTTTTTGCATGAGGAAGGGCTTCCTGACATCCAACCTAACCCTCCCCTGGCAGAGCTTCAGCCCCTTCTCTCTCACCCTATCACTTGTAACCTGGGAGAAGAGCCTGACCCCACCTGTCTACAGCTTCTCTTCAGGTAGCTGTAGAGAGGGAGGTCTCCCCTGAATGGTCCCTTTTCCAGGCAAAACAAACCCAGTTCCCTCAGCCTTTCCTCATCAGACTTTCCCTCTAGTCTCTTTCCCAGTGTCATTGCTGCTCTAGGTCCGCTCCAGCACGTCAATCTTCTTGAAGTGAGGTGCCCAGAACTGCCCTCAGTACTCGATGGGAGGTCCTGCCAGTGCCCACTACAGGGGGAGAATTATGTCCCTAGTCTTGCTGGCCACACTTACTGATACAAACCAGGGTGCTACTGGCCTTCTGTGCCGCCTGGACACACTGCTGGCACCTGTTCAAGTGCTCTACATACTCGTTTTTTAAACACCTCCAGGGATGGGGACTCCACTGCTCCCTGGGAAGCCTGTTCCAGTGCCCAGCCATTCTCTCAGGAAAGAGGTTCTTCCTAAGATCCAATCTAAAACTCCCCTGATGCAGCTTGAGGTCATTTCCCCTCATCCTACTGTTAGGAACTTGGGAGAATTCCTAAGAAGAATGCTTAGGTGAAGTCTAAAATTATTTGATATAGGGTTGTCTTTGTCAATTTGAAGGTGGCCCTACTTAACCCTCTTTTCCTCCTCCTTGTAAAAGCTAGAACATTTTAAAGAAGTTGAAATAGCAAAGATTAAAATGGAGGAGAAGGCACAGACCCAGAAGGAGATCTCTGAACTGCGTCATGAGTTAGAGAAGAAGCATCAAGCCAAGTCTGAAGCCTTGATTTCTCGTGAAAAGAATGCTATTGAGAGGCTTCAAAAGCAGCAAGAGGTAAAGTTTTCAGTATGTTTTTTTCTTAGTTTAATACAAAATGTCAGTGAGTTGATTGAATTTTTATCTTTGGGAGATTTACCTTCAGGTCTTACTTGTCCTATTTAGTGAAGGCTTTTATGTTGCTCTCATAAATATGGGAATGCACTTAGCAACTACCTGAATTAGTATGGGTAGAAAAAGGCTCATTCAGCAAGCTAGGCTTGAAGGATTTAAATGTAATAAATGCTTTTAAATCTGTTTTGATAACTGCTGAATTCAGATAACTGAGATGTTTTTGAACAGAAAGAGGAGTATAGCTTTTAGTTATAAATTCAGTTGCTAAGAAGGACTCTAAACTAAATGAAATACACGGTCAGTATGGTTGGATATGCCATTTCTTTATGTCGCTCTGTGCTGAGTATTATTAATAGCACTGTCCTCACTGTAAGCTAGCAT
>VZRI01004200.1:3423-17200 GCA_013397515.1 Upupa epops | reverse complement strand
TTGATGATATTGATGATGAGTTGTAATTCATCATTAGCAAATTGGCAGATGACACCAAGCTTTGAGCCCGTGTCAATTTGTTGGAGGGTAGGAGGGCCCTGTGCATTTTGGTTATAACAACCGCAGGAAGATCTATAGGCTGGGAATGGAGATCTTGGAGAGTGCTNCAGAACTATAGGCTGGGAATGGAGATCTTGGAGAGTGCTCAGGTAGAAAGAGACTTGGGGGTACTGGTGGACAGTAAACTTAGCATGAGTCAACAATGTGCCCAGGCGGCCAAGAGGGCTAATGGCATCCTGGCCTGTATCAGGAATGGTGTGGCCAGCAGGGAGAGGGAGGTTATCCTCCCCCTGTATTCAGCTCTGGTTAGACTGCACCTGGAGTACTGTGTTCAGTTCTGGGCCCCACAGTTTAGGAAGGGTGTTGAGGTGCTGGAATGAGTCCAGAGAAGAGCAACTAAATTGGTAAAGGGCCTGGAAGGTAATCCCTATTAGAAGAGGTTAGCCTGGAAAAGAGGAGGCTCAGGGGTGACCTTATTGATATCTATAACTACCTATAAGGTGGTTGTAGTCAGGCGGGGGTCAGTCTTTTCTCCCTGGAGACACTGGAGACAGCACAAGGGGTCACAGTCTTAAGCTCCATCGTGGGTGGTTTAGACTTGACTTTAGGAAGAGGTTTTTTACTGAGAGAGTGATCCCGGAGGTGGTTGGGTCACCATCCCTGGAGGTGTTTCTCTGGAAGTGCTGAGTGGCATGATCTAGATGTCAGATGTTTAGGTTTACTTGGTTGGTTTTATGTTGGACTGGATGATCTTTAAGGTCTTTTCCAGCCTTATCATTACTGTGATATTGTTATACTTTCTTGATGCTTTTATGCACCACCAGTGTTGAGCCATACGGTGGAAGTTAAGATATTGAAAGAATTGTCTCACCAATATAAAATCCAAGCATCCAACTGGTCAAATGCACTGTCACCTCGGGATGATATTCTGCAGAGCACTGTCTATGTGTATTTGCCCAAGCTCAGAATCAGCTGTATACAGATGAAGGGGGCATAGAGCTTTTAGAGATTTCCAGACCCCACTAGGAACTGCACAGAGCATGTACCACCTAAGCAACAGGTGTTGATAAAAGGGCAAGATCAACAGAGGCAAGTGGGACTTCAGGAGCAAGACTTGGAAGACAGGGGACTTTAGGGATGGCAGACTTTCAGTAAAGACAGAGTGGATAGTAGAGAGGACATCACCCCTCACCCCCCTGCTGCAAGACTCGGAAACCTTGGAGATAATGGTGTGGTGAGGTAGTAGTGGCAGTGAATATTACAGTCTCTTTCTCTGTCTTCCTCCTCCTTTCCCCTTTTTCCCTTTCCCTTTTCCTCCTCACACGGTTCTTTGTGGTTCTGTTCTTTTATCGATACAAATAAATTATTTGGCACTTGACTCTGTTCTAATTCATAATTCTGTTTTCTGAGATCTTATGAAACCTGGTCGTGGCAACCTGCTTATGTTGGAATCATGGCCTGGCAGGGGGTGGATCACAACAGGCGTGCTTGCAGAAAGGTTCCATCAGCCATGCCAGGAAAAAATATATCCATAAAAACACATGTATACAGCTCTACATATCATATGGTGAAATGTTAGAGCTTAGAGTATTTTATATAACCCTATTTTCTATCTAGCCTGCAGAAATAGACCTTGAAAATTACTGCATGCGTAATGACATTGTCCCTGGAAGACCTCATCAAAAATTTTAGTTCTATATTTGCTTCCAGTGTCTGTCACATTTTCAATATCCTTGATTAGCCTTTATGTCCCCAACAAATATTTCAACATATGTTTTCTATGAAAAAGTAATACATTAAAATTAATATACTTTGCTTTAGAATCATACAGATTAAATACATTTTTTTGGTAAATACTTAAATGTGTCCAGCACCGTAAGAGCTATCTGGGACCATGCTTCTTCAATCAGCTATTTGAGTCCACTAGAGAATTAAACTAATTTACAAATATTTTCATAACGTATGACAACAATATTCTCACGAACATTCTGTTAGATGTTTAGGCTAATAAACAGTGATTGAAACACCTAACTAAGCAGTTGTGTTAACCTTTAGCAGCTATGAACTTTTCTGCTATTTCTATTTGTCCAGCAAAGATTGAAAAAGAAATACTGATCTACTCTGAAATCATAGAATCATAGAATCATTAGGGATTGTAAGGGACCTCGGAAGATCATCCAGTCCAATCCCCCTGCCACAGCAGGATAATCTAGACCAAGTTGCACAGGAACACATCCAAGTGGGTCTAGATAGTCTCCAGAGAAGGAGACTCCACTACCTCCCTGGTATACTGGTTGGTATATAGTTGGTATACTCCCAACTATACTGTTAAGTGGAAAGGAATGCAGTAAAACCTTAGCTGGGCTAATAATTGAAACAATGTATGGAAATAATAAAACGTAAGTCTCAAATATAGTATAGCATAAACTTATTATTGGTAAACAACACTAAAAACCATATAACAATGTTGCTTAGGTAGTTATAGAGTGAAAGTTCTTAATGTGTCTCAGTATTAAAGACTTACAAAACACCTCATCAAGGAAGAGTCTTCATGTAAATTAAAAGAGTTTTAATATTTGACAACCATATCAGTATACAAGTAAAGGAAGGGATTCAGTTAGGTGGATGCTAATATGTTAGATTGTTTGAGATGCTCCAGTACCAAAACTGGTCGTTTGAATGACTGTCCAGAAGGGTAAGATTCTCTCTTAGGCCATCATTTCTCCTGAAGTCCTATGTGTATCAGACCTTCCTGGGTTGGCAGCTGAACTCAGACAACATGTCAGTGTGGTAAACTGATGGATGACCATTAAAATTTATGTGTATTTTTAATGTTTTTCTACTACTACCATGTACTTCCTTAGTTTATAGGATTATTAAATAAAGACAAAGGCATATACATTTGAATAAATAAATCCTGTCCATTGTGATCATTCAAGTTGAAAAGAGTTAATATTGACTGTGTTTTCCTTCATAGCCAGGCAGACTAAGCTCCTTCAGCTGCTTTTTCCAGTGGGCCTTTTCTGTCTTTGAAGAGTTCAGAGAACTGTTACACATTTAAATCCAGTGGAGATGAATCCAGTGATTAGACGTCTTCTGAAAATATGTGTGTAGGTAATAAAAATAAAGGAATCTTCAATATGATTGGACATAGAAAATGTCAACAGAGCTAACTGTCCAGGAACCAGAAGAATGTATTCAGACTGCAGAGAAATTATAGTAGATGCTACGATGTGGAGAAATAACCCACTGATAGCACTGTGATTTTTATTAATGCTCAGCAGTTTACTTGAAATTTCAGTGAATTGTGAATGAAGTATATGACCTTTTTTCTGTTGAGGGGACTTTAGTCAATTACATATGTTTTGAATTCTGTTACTGACATAAGGCTAAGAACTAGGTCTTACAATATTTTTTAATAAACCATAAAATATAGCATCACATAGGTTTTTACAGTCAGTTTTTAAATGGCCAACTAAGAAGGGATGCTGTTACATACCAGTTGGTAAGGGAGTGACTCAGGTTCCAGGACTCACCTGGGGACAAATTAAGGATGCTTACACCACAGGTCCACAAAAAGATTAAAGTTTTATTATAGCCATCAAATTCTGAACTCCAACAGCACATAAAATCACCAAAATTGAACTCAGAGGATGCAAGACTCTATGTAACTACAAAAAGCTAGACCCAGAGATCTAAATAGATGGGGGAAGGTGAGAGAATTAAGAGAGAGAGAGAGAGAGAAGGAGAGAGCATGGAGCAGGGAGGCAGCTGAGGGAATGATGAGAAAAGGAGAGCAGGAGGCAACAAAAAGAGAAGTGGCAAGGAGAAAAAGGTGACTGGAAAGAGCTGCTGAGGAAGCAAGGAGAAGAGAAAGGGCAGGAAAAAAGAGAAAGGGAGAAGCAAGGAAGGTGGAGGACAAAGTCCCAGATCACCACTCCAGGATCTAATGATGAACTCTTTCATTCTCTTCTTTCAGTCTCTCCTGGTGGGTCTATAAAGTGGAGGGGAAGATGGTGAAGCTTTTTCTGCGCTGTTTGAATCTACCCCATACTTGCTACCATCTGGTGTTTTCTTTTTGCCACAATGGCATGGGGAATCTTGTAGATTAAACATTGTTAAAGTGTTTCCTTGAGAGAAAACTCATGTTCTCAGGCTCTGCTGATTCCATTTCCACATACAGCATCACCAGGTATAGGATTCACATAATTTGCTTACAATTGTTTGAGCCATCTCACTTGTTAATCAGTCTGGTGGATGCTACTCTTGTCAGGTAGGCCATTTTGGCCAGCTCTAAGGTCATTTGAGAATCAGCGGACTTGTCACTCTGTGTTAACTTTATTATCTGCTCTCATAAAGAATACTACATAATACACTGTCTGCTTAGTCCATACAATCTGATAAATGGTATTGACAGTAGATGTATCTGCTTGGTCTCCACTTTTCTCATTTTGGTATATTCATGTGTGGGAGAAAAGGAAGTAAAAAACGAAAAAGAGGAAACAAAATATGTTGAACATGTGGTTATTCTGTTTGGTCTTTAATCCTATCTATGTGCCCTCAGAATAGTCCCTAAGATTCCACACTATCTCAGAGACAAGTAACATAAGACTGGTTTTCAATTTCTCATTAAGGATAAAAAGATGAAAAATAATTATATTTTTGAAAATTGATACAATCCATTACTGAGTAATAATGGTGTAAGACTGGTAACTGTGATAAAAGTATTATATTTTAATATTTTAAAGATCTGTACAATTATCTTCTTTTAAGGAAACTATTAAAATTTGGAGGTTTTTTGCACTCATTTTCAGCAGTAAAATTCAGATCTTGGTTTTGAAGAATACACACATGAGTTCAAAACTTCCAAGCTACTTCTATTTCCTCCTGCCTGATGAAATGTGCTTATACAAAGTTTATACAAGCATAGTTTCAGATCCATGGTGTAGTTTGTAATGAAACTGACCTAGAGTTGTTTGTAACAGTCTTCGTTTTCAGATTTTTTAAATATACTTGAGAGTAGCTTTGAAATATCATGTCAAGCTGGAAAAATATATATGCTCAAAGAAGTAAAGCTGGCTTAGAGGACGGCTAATATAAGAATTTTCATTACTGACTCATGAAAGCCTTTATTTCTGACAGTACTTAAAACCAATCGAACTTCTGGGAAATTTAGCGTGTAATGCAGCTGACTGGCAGGGTGCAGGATCCTAGTACATCTTTCTTTTCTCCCTTATCTTGGCCCTGATCTCTATGTTACAAGAATAGTGAGCTGTGGTAGTGTATCAGGCAAAGAAACAATCATATTTCTGTTTTCTCTGGTCAGACTCTTGTTCTGGCTCCAGTGACAATTCTGATAATCAGAGCCACTGGCTGCCCAACAGCATTGTACACTTTTCTCATATGTGCCCTCCTTTTCATTGTAAAATGGTCCAAAATCAGACCATTTAGTTATAAGCATTGTCACCAGTTAGCCACAATATGGCCAGATATGTGATGAATTAACTACATCATTTATTTTATATGTTAGCTAGCTGAAAAACAACAGGAAGGTCTTTGTTCAGCTAGCCAGTCACAGGCACAAAGAGGCAGGATCAATTTGAGTATACACAAAACACATTTAATTCAAACAACATAAAATCTCTAGCACCAGAACATACAGAGAGCAATCATATGATTCTTACATATTTGGACCAAGCTCCATTACCTTCTTTCCCTCAGTAGAAAAATCCCTTCCAGTTCTTTTAACTGTGGCAATGTGGTGGCACTCCGGCCCAGAAGATATGGAATCATGGAAACAAAGAATATTAGGGGAAAGGCACCTCTAAGGATCATCTAGTCCAGCGTTTCTGCTAAAGCAGGATCACCTAGGGCAGGCCACAGAGGAAAGCATCCAGGCAGCTTTAGAAAGTTGCCAAAGAAGTAGACTCCACAATTTCTCTGGGCAGTCTATTCCAGTGCTCCATTACTCTCACAGTAAAGAACTGATGCTGAGGTGGAACTTGCTGTTTCTGTGCATACCCACTGCCACTCACCCTATCAGAAGGCATCACTGAAAAGAGATCGACTCCTTTCTTTTTGACACACACCCTTCAGATACTTGTAAACATAATTAAGATCCTCTCTCAGACTTCTCTAGACTAAACAGATACAGGCACTTCATCTTTTCCTCATAAGATTGATGTCCATGCCCTCTTATCATCTTTGTAGCCCTCCATTGTACTCCAGCAGAACTGGACATAGTACTACAGATATGATCTCATTGGGACAGAGTAGAGGAGGGAGAGAAATTTCTCTCAACCTGCTGGGCACACTTAATGGACACAAAGATACTATTGGCCTTCTTGGACACAAAGGCAAATTGCTGTGGACAGCTTACCGCCCACCAGGACTCCAACATCCCTCACCATGGAGATACTTTCCAGTAGGATTACCCCTAATCTGTACTGGTGCATGGTGTTGCTCCTCCTCCCCAGGTACAGTACTGTGCACCTTGCTGAAATTCATTAGCTTCCCCTTTGCCCCCCCTATACAGTCTGTCCAGATCTCATTGAATGGCATCACAGCCCAATGGTTTATCAGCCAATCCATTCAGTTTTGTATGACTGATTTCCTGAGGGTACACTCTTGCGTCCTCATCTGTTTGTTGATGAAGATATCGAACAATTAATAGGAGATTCTAGTGTACCAAAGAAAACAAGGAAAAGTTTTAGTAGCTATTCTGAATTGAGCAAGCAGTGTGCCCAGGTGACACTAAAGGCCAATGGCATCCTGGATTGTATCAGGAACAGTGTGGCCAGCAGGACTAGGGACATAATTCTCCACATGTACTTGGCACTGGTGTGGCTTCACCTCGAGTACTGGGGACAGTTCTGGGCCCCTCACATCAAGAACGAGATTGAGGTACTGGAGTAGGTCCAGAGGAGAACAAGGCTGGTGAAGGGGCTATAGAGGGAAAGTCCAATGAGGAAAGGCTGAGAGAGATGGGGTTGTTTAGCTTGGAGAAGAGAAGACTCAGGGGGAATGCTATCACTCTATAGCTATCTGAAAGGAAGTTACAGACAGGTGGAAGATGGACTCTTCTCCTGGGCAACTAGTGATAGGAAGAGAAGGCATGGCCTGAAGTTGCACCAAGAGAGGGTTAGGCTGGGTGTAAGGAAGCACTTCCTCATGGAAAGGGTAATTAGATACTGGAATCCACTGCCCAGGTAGGTGGTGGAGTTGTCATCCCTGGAGATGTTTAATAAAACACTAGATGTGGCACTAAGTGCCATGGTTTAGATGAAGTGGTGATGTTAGGTCATAGGCTGGGTTTGAGGATTTTAGAAGTCTTTTCCAGCCTCAGTAATTCAGAAAGTTAGGTGTTGGAAAGGACCTCAAAAGGTCTTCAAGTCCAAATCCCATGACAGAACAGGATGACCTTGAGCAGCTCACACAGGAATGCATGCAAGTTTTTTAGATCTCCAGAGATGGAGACTCCACAAAGTCTCAGGAATTCTATGATTCTGTGATTCTGTTAGCAGAAGTGGACATAGTACTGAGCCCTGGGGAACACCAATAGTTACAGGCCTCTAGCTGGTTTCAGCACTGCTGATCACAGCCCTCTGAGCTTTGTTGTTTAACCAGTTCTCAACCCACCTCACAGTCCAGTCATCTGAACCACTTTTCCTGAGCTTACCTATGAGGTATATGTTATAGGGGATGGAGTCATAGAATCATAGAAGCATAGAATAATTAGGGATTGGAGGGGACCTCGAAAGATCATCTAGTCTAATCCTTCTGCCACAGCAGGATCACCAAGTTGCACAGGAACACATCCAGGCAGGTCTTGAAAGTCTCCAGAGAAGAAGACTGAACAAAACTCCTGGGCAGCCTGTTCCAATGCTCGTTACCCTCACCATGAAGAATTTCCTGCTGATACTGATATGGAACCTCCTCTGTTCCAGCTTGCATCCATTGCCCCTTGTCCTATGTCAAGATGACCTTGAAGAAGAGCCAGGCTCCATTCTATAGTCACACACTCTTCACATATTTATAGACATTAATGAGGTCACCCCTCAGCCTCCTCTTCTCCAGGCTAAAAAGATCCAGCCCCCTCAGCCTTTGCTGATAAGTGTGCTGTTCTACTTCCTTCATCAATTTCATTGCTCTGCATTGAACTTCTTAGTTTCTTCAGAAAAGTGTCTCTAGCTCAAAGGCTGTCATCTCAAGTGCTGACATTGCTCCTGGACAAGAATAGTCCTCCTCAGAGAAGATGTTTGCATTTCATGCCTTGGCACAAAGCTTGTTGTGCAGAATCCACACACTTCCTTACCCAGCTGGGGGCTCTAATCACCCATTCTTCTGCCTTTAGCTCTTACATACTACTGCCTTACCTAGGGCAGCTCTATTTTGTCATACTCAATTTCAGTTGGTACCTCTATTGAGGTTCTCGTCCAGGGCACAGCTGCACAACACTTCATTCTCCACAGCTGGCTTGAACCTGAAGTTCTTCTGTGTAGGAAAGGTCTCTGAGTGCCTCAGGAACAGAAAAGTCTCCATGAAGACTCAAAATTTCTGTGCCTTCCTTGTGCCATCCTGTATTGGCTAAGACACCATTTTTTGACAGCACTGGAGTACATGGAAACCTTCATCCACCCAACATATTATGCTGAATAGCTTTGGGTGCATCGTGTTTTCCACTCCAAACAGGTGGGAGTCTGGCATGGCTGATATGATTTGGGGCTATTAGTGTTTTCTAATGCTGCATGGAAAACTCTTGGTGCTGCCTATCTTGTGAGGGGTCAAGTGAGTCATTATTTTCATTGGCTTTCCTCTGGCCTTGGTAGCCCTAAGAGGTTTGTACCTCCTGAGCCACCTACCTCCTCCTCTCTGGCAGAGACACAAGACACTAAAACTCTCTCCTCGTTCTGCTGTACAAAGGTGATGAGGGACACTTCCTGGGCAGGATGGGGTCACTCTCTCAGCACCAATCTCCTCTGAAATTAAGGTAGGCAACATCACTGTTGTCCCTTGATCTACCCCATTAGTAATGCACTTGTAAAAGGCTATCAGATTAATCAATCATGTTTTTCCCTTAATAAGTCCATGCTGACTACTCCTGATAATTTTATTTTCTTCCTTATGCTTAGTGATGGCCTCCAGAATGAGCTGCTCCATAGTTTTTCCAGGTTTGGAGGTCTGTAATATCTTGGGTTTTGTTCTTGCTCTTTTTGAAGACTGAGGTGACATTGAGTTTCCTCTAGTCCTCAGCACCTCTTCTGTTATCTATGACTTTTGAAAAATGCTAAAGTGGTAGAGCAACATCAGTCAGCTCTTTCAACATATGCAGATGCATTCCATGAATTGCAAAAAACCCACATTTGTGCATTTTTAGGTTGCCAAAATGATCTCTAAACTCATGATCCCTCCTCACTGGTCAACTTCAGGCTTTCTCTCTACTTTAAGGATCTGGTATTCCTGAGGGCTGTAAAGAGTGAGGCAAAGAAGGCATTCAGTAACTCTACCATCGCTGCTCCCCTAGTTAGCAAGGTTCCCATCCAGTTCAGCAGTAGGCCCACATACTTCCTTTTATCACTGGTGTATTTGAAGAAGCCTCCCTTTTTCTTTTTTACTTCCTTTGCCAGATTGAATGTCAAGAAGGGCTTGCTTCTTGACAGAAGGGCTTGCTTCCTTATTACATCTGCATAACCTGACAACTTTTCTATAATCTTCTCAGGTGACTAATCTGTTTTTCCACATAGTGTGAATTTGTTTCTTCCATGTGAGATTTTGCAGCAGCTCCTTGCTCATCCATGAAAATCTCCTGCTTCTTTTACTTGATTTTTTACTCGAATGCATTTACCTTGAGCTTGGAGGAAGCAATGTTCAAATATTAACCAGCATTCTTTGCACTCCCTTTCAAGCAGGTCTGTGAAACGTACAGCTGCTCTGCTTCTTTCTTGAATGATACTAAACTCTAAAATCACTGCAGCCAAGGCAGTCACCAGCATTCACTTCCCTGACAACACCTTCTTGGCTTGTTAATACAAGGTCTAGCAGTACAGCTTTCCTTGTTTTGTCTTCCATCACTTATGTCAGAATGTTATCACCAACACACTGCAGGAATCTTACAAACTTAGTATGCCTAGCTGTTGGCCTTTCCAATAACTACCAGGGTAATTGAAATCACCCATGAGCACCAGGAAATGTGATCTTGAGGCTGTCTCAAGTTTTCTGTAGAACGTCTTATTGACAATTTCTTGTTTTGATGCTCTGTAGTAGACAACACAAGAGTTTCACTCATATTTGCATGCTCCCTAATACTTACCCATAAGCTTTCAACTCATTCTGTGTTCATCCCTGGGTAGAGCTCAACACATTAGAGTTGTTCTCGCACATAAAGAACAGCTCCATCAGTTCACCTTGTTGGTCTGTCTTTCCTAAAAAGTACAGAGTCATCTGTCAGACTCTGTTTAACAACAGGCTGAATGACTTGAACATTATAAGCAGGGAGAGTAGCAAAGGAATCAGAGTAAGCCTAGCTGCTGCAGCTGGCAAATGGAAATGCATTCTGCAGCAAGAAAGGAACATACCAGACAAATTGTCTTGAATCACCACTGTTGTATCTGCAGAGGTATGCATATGTGATGGTAGCATGACAGGCTGTCTCATCCCAGGGGCAAGAATGAATGGCATCGTCCCATTGCTGTTTTTTAAATTCTCAAAATGCTAAGTCACACAGGAGTGAAAAAATGGCAGGGAATAAAAGGGGATTCAAACAAACACCCATAAGCAAACTACACTAAGAGATTAACTAAGAAGATGGACAAACACATAGAGATGTTATGAAGCTGAGGAGTGAGGAGAAGACAGCCATGCTGAAGCTCAGCTTGGTGATCAAAAATCTTATTTATTTTATCCTTTTTTTCTTTTCCACTTTTCTCTACTCTTTGTGCATGATGAGTTTCAGCTTTCAATAAATTCAAATTTTACATGGACCTATATTTATGTATAGGTCTCCTTTATTTGACCCAATCACATCCACAAACCTGAGTCACTCCATTTTTTTCCTCTAATTTCTCGTGATGTGTCACTATCCACAGCAATGTTCCAATCATGAAAGCTATCCACCAGGTCTCCATAACTGCAATTAAACCATGGTCCTGTGACTACACACATACCTCTAGTTTTCCTGTTGATTAGGTTGGTATACAGGCATTTCAGACATCAATTGAGCAAGCAAGCAACACTGGAGGGGAGAAAGAGGAACATCTATAGTGATACCCAATCTCGAGGCATTTGGCCTTCTGGCTTTCATCTTGGAAGTCAGCTAAGGAGCACTTTATCTCCTGTGCTTGGTATGGTTTCATCCCCAGTTGGATGTGGTAACAGATCCTCCACGAGTTTTATCTGGCTAGTATGGGGGCTTTCTATGGGTTGTGGGTCATCCCAGCACCTAACCCATTCACCTTTGCTTCCTCAGTGACAATCCTCTGTTCCAGGGGGTAGTCTTCCATGGGCTGTAGGCAGGACTTTGTTCTTCTGTACACTCCAACATGCAGGGGCTCTGCTCCTTCACTTGCTCTCTGGCAAGCTAAGGACCAGGCCCACTCTCAATTCCATCACCACACTCCAGGGTAAAAATATCTTCCACAGCGTGTTAACCATATGATATCAGATTTCTCTCAGAACAAGGAACGAAACCCAACAGGGAAGAGAAAACTTGTAACATAGCTTTCCCCCATCCCAAATACACTTATTTTCAGAGGTGCTGGTTGTCAGACTTCCAGAGGCAGGTGAATAATTGGAGCTGGGGGGAGATTCTGTCTTCAAAGATACTTACCAAGGTTACCATAGCAACCCTCTTCCCCAGGCTAAACCCACACCAGGCTCAAACTACAACAGAGAAGAATAGCAGGTATATGATTGAGTTGTCACTGAAAGGAAATATTCATAAGGAGACAAATCTACGTTATCTGTGTTTTTTTAAATGCTAGATAAGTATTTAGATAGTCTTATTATATAATTTAGATCCAAAAGCAGATGTGGATGGTGACAGTAGTTGTGTTGAATTAGGCCTGAACAGGAAGCAAAAGCTAATGTCAAAAACTTAGGTTCCTAGAATTTAGACCTGGAAAACAAATTTCAAGTGTTTTGCTTTTAGCATGTATGTATTTATGTCTGTTCTTAGTGCTAAGGAGCTCCTCAAAAGCTTTGGATCTCCATTATTTTATGTGTGGTAGATAGTAAGAAATACTTGGCACATGTTTATTGGCAATCCAAGTAAATCACAGGGATTTTTAAGGGTTTAAGTACAAACATGGCATTTCAGTCAGTTAAATACTTTCATAGAAAAACACTTTCATAGAATTGTATGTGAAGTTTTTAGCAAGAAAGAGTTCAACAATTGAAAACACTATACTGCACCACATTGAACAAGTAACTTGTCTAAAACACTGTTGGTTGTTACAGATATCGGCATACATTACTTGAACTAAATGTTTGCAGGTTAAAGCAAGAGTAAACTGGTAATCAATAAATCTGCAGCAATTTTCAATATGAAAATAGCTTAATAGAAAAACATATGAACAACTTTGTAACCTTGTCAAGAGTGTTCTTTTTTGTGTACCTGTAGGGGGACAAAATATAGTATTATAAATTCAAAGAATATTTGTATTTAGCATTACATTTGTGACTTATTGAGAGTGAAATTAGAATCTAGGCAGACATGAAGAGTGAGTGGCTTTTAAAAATTACATATATTAACAGGAAATAAAACCTTTTCTTTAAATAGATATCTCATCTGGCCATAATCTTTTTCATATTTTACAAAGTTAATGAAAATATTATCAACTATTGGATCAGTATTTGACAACACAGTGGCCAAGTTAACTGGTAAAGTCCATTTGGTTAACTGATAAACTGGTATTTGGAAAACTGGTAAACCTATGTGCAGCAGAAATCAATTCTAGTCTCTTTGTTTGCCCTTGGAAAACCTCACATCTGAGAACAGATCAAGAAACATTTGAAAATTTGAAAGATTGGGTGCCAAGGTGCATTTAATTCTCATTAAGCTTTATTTGCTGCATTAGACTCATATTTTCTTTTCAGTTTTGTCTTCCTATCCATTGTCTCCCCTCCTCCCCTGAGTGCAGCACAGAAAAGACTTTCTATATTTGCAGCAAACAATAAAATACATTGTTTTCAGTTCACATTTAAGATACTGGAGAGAAGGAAAATTTATTGACTTTTGCTTACTATTTCCCACTTAATATTTCACAGTATCTCCTCTCCCAAGTTACAAAAACATATCTTCTATAGACAATGTTTTTTATGTATTTTTCAGATTAGAAAGACTTCTAAATGGATTTTCTATGGTGACTATAAGACCTTATTTAAAATAAATTCTGGATTTCTCACTTATTTTTGCACCAAAGAGTGAGATGAGCTAGCAATGTGTCTGAACCATAGAGCCAAGGAATAGGGACATTACTGCTGGTAAATGCTATTTTTTTGTTATTAAAATTATCTGAGGAATAGTTATTCAGTATTATGATTGTCTTGGGTTATGGAATATAAAATTTGTATTCTAGTCTCATCTGTTGAAAGCAGTTGAGAAGATATGTAATTTTATCTCTTGCATAAGAATGGGACTCGGGGGCACTAGGATACCTCTCTCCACTGGATTTTGCAGAGGAGAGGAGCCACATGGCTGCCACTGAACCTTCGGAGGAGG